>MU834036.1:0-2500 GCA_029204225.1 Diphasiastrum complanatum
ATTTCGACGACCTTATAGCGATGTGTTTTTTTTGACGTCCATGACGAATTAAAAAAAATTAAACTCACGATGGCATGTCGCAAAACACGTCGCTATTCTGAATATTTGCAGGTGGGCTGCCTCCATAACAGATCATTGAGATCTTTGGTGCTTGGACGTACTTCATGACCTTCATGAGTGCTTTCCGATGGGTCAAACCTGGATTTGATAGGAACTGACTAAGCGTCCATGTCCGAAACAAGATTTACTACCTTATCAACAAGACTGCAAATTCAAATGTAATGTCCAATCTTCCCAATCATTCCATTTATGCTTAGCAATACACTCTTCCCTTTTTTTTTTCATATCAGGGCAACGCCAAACTGATCAGCATAAGGGATAGTAGAATGTATTTTATCATCTTATTATCTTTATCATGCAAGCAGCTACAAACTTACATTCATATTAATAGCAAGTCCTGACTTCTAGTATTAGTGCTAGGTACTAGGGCAGATTCGTGCCATGCTAGCCCCAAAGATGTCCTACAAAGGTATTTAGGAGTCTAAGCACTTTGTGGCTTGGGAAAATCCATACGATACAGTCCAACCATAGTTAGATTCAACATTTAACAATAGCCTACCTTCACTTGTACTTTAATGTATAAACATTCATGTCGTGTATTTTTTCCAACAAGAGTAAGAAGTACTAGTTTTTAACAATCTTATGCACATAGTCATTCATTCCTACTATGTTCCGACGTTGTAGCGTGTGTATTAATACTCATTCTATTATATTGCATTGTTACAAGAGCACAGAATTTCATACTTGGATATGTGTAGATGACGTTTCTTGCGAGTTACTCATCTTGCTCAGCCAAGGTGATATCCTTCTTACATACTAGTATCATCTTACCGAAAGTAACTGGTTATGGCATGTACAACATTCTAATAAGATTTCATCATATAAGTGACAACATATAAGAATAGTACTATCTAGAAATTAAAACATTAGAATCATACAATAATTTTATGTTATTTGTGTTTTGTACTTGTGCATATATGCAGTTTATCACAACGAGATGAATTACATTTAGATCAGTCTAGCGATGAAGACACTACTCAAGTTAATAGGGTAAGTAATAAACATGCATGTTTTTTTTGTTCATAAAGACTTTGTTATTATACGTTAAACTATTGTGCTAAAGTGACATGTACTTGATTTTTGTTTCTCATAGAAACATTATTTTCAAAATAAAATATGGTGCACATGCCTCAAGTGTGATGGACAAAAGATGGGCGAAAGACGCATTGTTGAAAATTATTTGTGAAAGTTTGGACAAAAAGAAGGTCATCCATCGAATTTGGAAGACGTTGAGGTTTGTTAACTTTATATGATTGTTTTTTATTATAATCTTTGTTAATCTATATATGTCACTTATGGAATTTGTTTCATGTGTGTAGCCAATACATCGAATGCCATTCCACGGAGTTGATCCATCCATGTCTAGTTACAATCAACGTCAAGTTTTGATAGACATGAGAAAACAAAGCAATGAAACAAATTGAAGAGGCAAAAACAATTGGAAAAAAGAGTAATCAACTTGATTCTAATTATTCTGATGATGAGGTGCAACACGATGAAATAATGCACACTATGTTTGAATCTTACTTTGAAACAAATGAGAATGATGATATGCATGCATCTTCTAATGAAAATGGAGATCACGAACAATTTGAGATGGATGAAGACGAGATTCTATTGCGCATGGAGGCAAACACTCATCTATATCTTGGAGCGTCCATTTCGAGACTAGCTATGTCAATTCTTATTCTAAACCTTCAAGCAACATACAAATGGAGTGATCGTAGCATGACATCTTTATTCGGATACTTAACGCATAACACAACTATTGTACTTTATAGCGTATTCACATTAAGTTAATTTTTTTTCTTTTCTAACAACTCACATTGCTCTTTTTTTAGGTTGTTACATCGATTACTTCCGAAAGAAAATGTGATACCTAAAACACAAAAAGAAGCACGAAAGATGATGACCGTGCTTGGAATGGATTATGACACAATACATGCATGTCCAGAAGACCATGTTCTATATAGAGGTGAGCATTGAGAAAAGCTTCAATGTCCAATGTGTAATCCTTCACGTTTTCGAGATGACGTACAAGGGGATAAAGTGCCACAAAAAGTGTTATGACATTTTCCAATTATCCCACGATTGCAACATTTATTTCGATGTAAATTTTTGCCACAACTAATGGATTGGCATGTCAAAAATCGATCTACGGATGATGTGATTTGAGTACCAAGTGATTCACCTGCATGGAAACATATTGAAGACCAATAGCCCGAGTTTAAAAACAAACCTCGTAATTTGAGATTTGGCCTTGCTATGGATGGCGTAAATCCTTTTAGCGTTCAAGCGTCAACTTGGTCCACATGGCCAATTGTGCTCGTTAATTATAACATACTTCCATGGTTGAGTATTAAGACAGGACACTTGTTAT
>MU834036.1:7500-49946 GCA_029204225.1 Diphasiastrum complanatum
GATGAGTGTTCCTTTGTCTTTGATCTTAAGAGAACTAGAGTCTCCAAGGTGAATTTGTGTCACATCTGGGTCGAGATACCACAATAACTAGAATCTGAATCATTATTTGATTCAGCCATAAACAGCCTTGGGTAGGATTTGTCTTCACAAGAATCGATGACTACAATATGAACCTATTGGTTCTTGTTCGAAAGAATTTTGTAGTCCTTTATATCATTTTCTTTTTTTTTGCAATACTTGTAGAAGGTTTTTGGCATATTGATGTTTTGACTTTTTCTGTTGTGATGGATGTTGAGTATTTGACTTTGAAGTATTGACAACACCCTTCTTCGAGTGTTTCTTCTTCTTCGAATATAGTGCGACTGATTTATCTGATGTAGAAACATCATTTTACTTCCTTCAAAGTTCTTCTTGGAGAAGAATTGAAGTGACAGCTTTGTTGTCAAAAATGGGTGATCCGATTGTAGCAAGTTGATCAATGAATGATCTAATGTGATTAACATGGTCACTTATAGAAGTCGATTCTGACATCTTGCAAAAAAAGAATTTCTTAATAGACGAGTGGTAACATCTTGGATCTCATACAGACTAGTCAATGTTTTCAAAGCTTTCTTAGACGTTTAATTGTTACTGATATGAGATATATGTGAATCCTTGAGATTCATGGATATTAATGCAAGAGTTTTGCCATCTTTGGATTTCCATTTGGCTATAAGATCAACATCTTGTTGTGGTAGGATTGAAGATCTGTCAACCAAATCCCATAAATCTTTCTCCAACAATATCATCTTCATGCAATTCTTCCACCTGTGAAAGTCGTCACCATGGAATCACTCGATGAGTTGAATTCTAGAAGACAATTGCTCCATGTGTCAAGAAAAGAAACCAACTAAAAATGTTATGACAATCAATACAAGCTCTGATACCACTATTGGGAATGGGTGATAGTTCGAAGTGTCAAGAGACAATATCCACCTATCATGTTAGATTAGCACTATGGAAGACTAATAATAAAAGAGCACCGTGTTTACAATCACCTCTCACAACATTACCAATCAATTAGACCACCATAGTTACAGAATTCGAAGGTGTCAAGGACAACCATAATTTTGACTTAGAATTTGCTTTGCACAGGAACACAGATCATGCTACACAGTAACACAGACAGAAAACACTCTCCACAACAAGCTCACATAGCAACTGTATTTCTCAAAATGAAATTACACTGTACATATAGTTGTTCACTCAGGCAACCCATGCATGACCCAGGTTGCCATTGGCGGGAAGCGTGTCCCATCGACTTGTCTCGTGGCGAGGCCAACTGATACGACCCACAGTACAGTAGCACAATGATTCTACTTTAATTCTAACTCTCTCCCTTAAAGTAGAGTCTACTTTTTTTTTTTGTATATACAGTCATATACATAGCTTTAAAGTCAACAAACTTTAAGTACAGAAAGCTTTGATCTAAACTTATCAAACTTTTCTCCAACAAGTGGCTTAGTGAAAATATTAGCTAGTTGTTCTTCTGTGCTACAATGAACAACATGAATTTCACGACTCAGCAGCCTCTCACATATAAAGTGATACTGAATCTCAATGTGTTTAGTTCTCGCATGGAACACTGGATTCTTTGCTAGTTGAATGCCACTCTGATTGTCGCTATGTAATGTCGTGGGATTTTTCTACTTCATGCCAAATTCTTTCAAGATTTGTCTCAACCATATAGCTTCTTGTGCTGCACTACACATTGCCTTATACTCTGCTTCTGTGGTGGATAGAGCAATTGTATTTTGCTTCTTACTAGACCAAGAACAGCAACTACCACAAAACTGGAATACATACCCTGTGGTGGATCTAGGATCATCATAGTCACTTCCCCAATCCGCATCCACATAGCCACACAACTCAGGTAAACCATTATGCTTCTTGTAAATCAAGCCATAGTCTGAAGTGCCTTTCACATAACGCAAAATGCGTTTAGCTGCCTTCCAATGTATTTCTGTAGGTGCTACCATAAACTGACTTACAATGCCAATAACATAGCATATATCTGGCCTAGTTGTGGTAAGGTAAATTAAGCTCCCTACTAACTGCCTATACAGTGTAGCATCAAATGGCTATGACTCATCAAGCTTAGAAAACTTTTTACCTGGTTCAATAGGAGTATTCACTGGTTTGCAATCTTGCAATCTAAACTTGTGTAGCAACTCTTTGACATACTTCACCTGTGTTAAACCCACTTCGTGTCCTTTTTGCCACACCTTTACTCCAAGGCAATAATGCATCAGGCTAAGATCTGTCATTTCGAATTGTTCTATGAGGTCTTTCTTGATCATATCTATCATCGCTTGATTATTTCCCATAATAATCAAGTCATCAACATAAAGAGCAATCAGAGCAACCATACCATCAAAGCATAAGACATATAGATTTGGATCAGAGTGTGTTCTCACCATCCCCTTTGAACAAAAGTACGCATCAATCCTACTATACCACGCACGTGGTGCCTGTTTAAGACCATAAAGTGCTTTCTTCAAGTGACATACTTTCTTTTCATGTCCCTTTGTTACAAAGCCTTCAAGTTGATCCATGAACACCTCTTCTTCTAACTCACCATTTAGAAAAGCAGATTTCACATCCATCTGATGCAAAGGCCAACCAAAATGTGAAGCTAAAGCAACAAGTAGACGTAGAGTATTCCACTTACATACCGGCGCAAAGGTCTCCTCATAGTCGATGCCTTTACTTTGTGCATACCCTTTGCTATACTACCATCTGCATGATACTTAGTCCTGTATACCCATTTGCAACCAGTGGGTTTCTTGCCAACTGGTGGTTCTACTAAGTCCCATGTGCTATGCTTAGCAATTGACTCCATCTCCTCTCCCATGGCCTTGACCCAAATGTCATCATCCTTCGCTTCACCATAAGTAGAAGGTTCTTTGCTTTGAATAATGCTAGATAGGAGAGCATAATTTGTTTCATACCTTTCAGCTTGTGTCTTCTCTCTTGTTGATCTTCATAGCTCTCCCTGGCTAGATGATCCTAGAAAGTCATCCATGTCGCGGCTCTCCAACAATCTCTCAAACCACTTAGAGAGCTTCCTGTCAGGTGATCGGCTTCCCACGGTACATCCTTCTCCTTGTGTTTGTCACTTGCAACTTCAATCCTTCTTGCACCAAAAGGTTTGTCCCTACCTCTCCAACCTGTCTCTTGAGGTTGAGTAGTAGTATCTTGAGATGTATCCTCTTTTTCATCACATGGAAGGTCAATGAATGGATCATCATCAGGTGGTATCCTCACTATATCATCTCTTCCCACTGGATGTATCTATCTTCTCAGCATCCTCGTCTTCATACATCTTGGATTCATCAAAGATAACATCACGACTTACATGGATTTTGTTTTCCACTGGATCAAAACATCTATAGCCCTTCACACGATCATCATATCCTAGAAATATACTTGATAGCTTTTACATCAAGTTTATGTCTCTCTTCCTTAGGAATGTGTACAAAGGCCTTACATCCAAAGATTCGCAAGTGGTTCGTCTTTGGCTTCTTCTTCGTGAATGCTTCCTCAGGTGTTATCTTTGGTATGGCAATGGTAGGACTTCTATTTTGAAGATAGACTGCCATACTGCATGCTTCAGACCAAAAATCTTTTGGTAGTTTCATCTTAGCTAGCATAGATCTAACACTTTCCACAATCTTACGATTCTTGCACTCAGCTACACCATTGAGAGCAGGAGTATGAGCTTGCATAAATTGACTTTTAATCCCACATTGATCACAAAGATCATTGAAGTCATTAGACTTGTACTCACCTCCACTATCTGATCTTAGGATTTTGATCTTCCTACCTGTCTGATGTTCGACCAATGCTCTGAAAAATCCAGGATGTTCTTTGCTCTTGCAACACCAGCTTTATTGAACTTCTCTCGATGCTGCTTCCCATATACACAAGATTCACACATCAATTTCAAGTGATCTTCTATGGTAGGCAATCCTGTTACCATCTCCAATCTGCTCATCAAACTGAGGCTTCTCAAGTTCAAGTGACCAAGACTCTTATGCCACAACTCAATTTGCGATGGAATGGACAATACGAGTCCATGTTGCCCCTTGATTGTAGCATTCAACCTGTACAACTTAGTATTGGGCTCCCTTACTCCATCCGCAATAACTTTGAACTTTTGGTTCACATCCTCACAAAGCAACGATCATGGGCGAATTCTACTTTCAACTTTTGATCAGTAATGACTCCAACAAAAAGTAGATTTTTCTTCATACCTGATACGTAAAGTACCTCCCTGATCATCCTGCTTTTGCCATCAGGTAGTTGGATTGAAACCGTGCCTATCCCCTTAATCTTGCACACCTCACCATTTGCTTGTGAAATGGACGTTCCATTATCCAACACTTTCAAGCTACTGAACCAATTTTTGTTACCTGTCATGTGTCTTGTGGCTCCCGAGTCAATATACCACGCTTGATCATCTTGATTAGATGACAATGAAGATATGAAGATGCTAGAGTCTTCAATCTCACCCTCATCGACAAGGTTACATGCTTGTTTTGGTTTCCCCTTGCCTTGTTCCGCCAGGAATTTGTGACATTCACTCTTCCAATGACCCTTCTTACCACAATGGAAGCACTTGTCTTTCTTCTTGGTCTTACTGGAAGATCTCTCATCCTCTTGAGACTTGGCAAATTATTGCTTAGACTTCTTCTTACCCTTGCCCTTGCCTTGTTTTTGGCGTGTCGCAAGTGCTTGATCGTCAATATTTTGACGTCTAACTTTCACCATTTCTCATCGTTGCTCTTCCTGCATCAAGATTCCTGTGAGCTCGTCAAAGTGTGGCAATCTTTCTCTTGATGCTATTCCACTCACAAACATCTGATAGGATTTTGAAATGTTGCACAATGCATTGTGCACCAGCTCCACATCACGTATGCACTCACCAATAGAATGCAGTTCATCCCTCATTGTCTTGATTCTGGTCATGTACGTTTGAATGTGCTCTCCTTGCTCCATGCGAGCACTATTTAGCTTTGACTTCAGAAACATGATTCTAGACAAATCTGATGTCTCAAATTGCTCCTTTAGCACATCCCATTTCCTCATCTTTTTGTCGAACACTTTGATATCCACTTCATTTGGCGGCCTTCTCTTATCACATGTGATGACTTCCCACACCTCTTTCTCCATCAGTATGTTTTTCATTTTGAATTTCCACACTGCATAGTTGGAAATCCTGTCCAATTTGCGACTTTCACTCAAAATGGACTCTCCCATGTTTGCCATCGCAAAACTGCTTGAAACTTTTGCCGTAGGCCAAAAACAGTATGCCGAGGCCAACAGTGATGTCAGAAGTTAAAAATCATGACCTGCACTTTTTTCCTTACCAGGCCACTCGCCGCTTTTCATTTAGTTTGAAAGCCAAATCGGCGTCGCCTTTGGAAATGCACTCAGTCGTCAACTCCCAACTACGTGCCCAGTGGAATGGTGAAATCACTTTTGGCTCATTCCGAACACTTTCTCCGCTGCAATCACTCTATTTTGCTCTACCGTACTTGCAGGTACAATCTGGGTGCCCTTCGTTTGGAGGTTATAGCCTTTCTTTGGGTCAAAATGGATAAGAGACCCAAAAATAGGGACTTTTCTAGTTTTTGAGCTGTTTCTTCAGCTTGAGGAAACTTCACCTTTCACTTGTGAAGGGTCCCAACTCCAATTTCAGTTTGAAACTTTTTTAGTGACGTTGAATAGCCAAATGCCCTTCAGCCCCTTCTATTGAAGTTTCCCATGGATTTAAGGAGATCTAATAGCTTATCAGGATCCGATGGCCCACATTGCTCGCGATCCCCATCGTGTATTCATCTTCCTCACAATCTGATGGAGGAGATTCTTTTGGTGCGATGATGCACCACCCTCCAGCCACTACACCCCTTCGTGCACTGAGCACCCACTCGGGTGAGGGCGCGCGACTGTCCGCGACCTGTCTACGGGCTTTTCTCCTCTAAGCTTTCCTCTTCCTTGCTTGAAGCTATGGTGGCTAGGGTTTATCTACACCTGTAAATCGCGATCCAGCGCTCTACACTGCCTGTGGCTGTCCACGACCGTTTGCCTACTGATTAATCTTTCCAGGGCGGCCTCCTACAAGCTTTTACAACTCCAAAAACCATTTAGAACAAAGAGATAACTGCAATTTTATGCTTCCAAACCCCAAACCAAGATTTTTCTCAGAAAACTGATCTTGGCTTCCTGTTCACAGTTCTTTGACATGCCAATTCTCTTCCTCTGAGGTCGCCCTACTGCTAGGAGTTTGATGCTCCAATCCGTTTGTCAAACGGTGTCTGATTGAATGCACACTGACTGCAAACACCAAATAGCCTACTTCGGAATTTCAAAATTTCGTTTGCTGAGGTTCTGATTCAGCCGACAACCCTTGTGTATGAATCCTCACATAGTCTCAAGCTCACCAAGCTTCTGTGTGCTAAACTCTCTGCACCACCTTCCGTCTTCAACCCGCCGTAAATCCCGAACTCTCAGAAGACAATTCTCCCGAAGCTCTCTTCAACGACGATGATGTACTGTGTACACTCCCTGTACGGCTCTGATACCAACTTAGAATTTGCTTTGCACAGGAACACAGATAATGCTACACAATAACACAGACAGAAAACACTCACAAGCTCACATAGCAACTGTAATTCTCAAAATGAAATTACACTGTACATATAGTTATTCACTCAGGCAACCCATGCATGACCCAGGTTGTCGTTGGCAGGACGCGTGTCCCGTCGACTTGCCTCGTGGCGAGGCCAACTGATCCTTATCAACTGATAGGACCCACAGTACAATTGCACAATGATTCTACTTCAATTCTAACTTTTTGCACTTCGACTCAATCGATGAGATACACAAGGAGATTAAGGAGTATTTGATTTACAATCAAAAGTACAAACAGTAATAATCATTCACACATTATACACCGATTTTAAGAACACAATATATTAGAGTTGCGTAAATGTAAATAAGATTGTTGTAAAAAAATCTACTCATCAATATACAAGCCTAGAAGAACAGTTTAGAACTCGATGATAGTGTTATGCATCTTAGCAAATACATTATTGGTGCGATACATCTGATTTGATAGAACAATACATACATCTAAGCTGATTGTATATGCATTCAACTCAGTATATATACACGTCGTAGTTACTAAATTGCACATTAGCCTTTAGACTGACCATACAATGAGGCAATCATGAAGTCCCGTTCGATAGTAGTAATGATAGTCCTTGAGACATGAGATGTGGCCATTAGGTTCGAACGTCTTCCGAAGGTGTCGAGTCGATAGTGTCGACTATTGAAGGATTGTCGAGTTGAGAGATTGTCAACTATTAAAGGGTCTGACTCTCGTGAGTGGTGACTCTTTGACATTCCTTTGACTTATTCGATTGACTTTGAGTGGTGTCAAAAACCTGTCTCAAACTTGTGTGTATTTTTGCAGGCTCTTCATCTGTAGTAGGTTCTCGAGTAAATAACTAGGTCTGGGACTTTGTCATGGATACTTGAATGAAATAGGTGGTAACATATATAGAAGCAACCCGTTCGAATGAGGTTTGAAGTGGAATTAAAATTCCAACACTAAATGCAATTAACGACAACCAATGCCATAAAGAAATGCTAAACCTAGAAGAAATAATGTTAGCACTCCCTAACAATGGCGCCAAAAATTGTATAAGTACCCTAAGGCTACCTTCCTCCAAGGCCTCGCATTTGGCTCGCCTGTCACGTGGGGTTGGTGCTCCAAAGGGCATAATGCCCTTTTTTCCTATGTTTAGCAAATTCAATTACTATCTAATCCACCAATCTAATTATCCACACCTAATTAACTAGCCCTACTTATCCACAAGCAAGATTGATCAAAAGAGGTCTCTTGTACTTTACCTTAAGTCCTTTTTTCTCTTAGAAATACAATAATGGTAGTAAAAGCAATGAAATAGCAAACATTAACAAATGGAAAGCAGAGAGAGAGAGAGAGAGAGAGAGAGAGAGAGAGAGAGAGAGAGAGAGAGAGAGAGAGAGAGAGAGAGAGAGAGAGAGAGAGATGCAAGGATGTTTTAGTTAGCATAATATCCTCCTCTGTATTGAACATGGACTAAGAGTACAAGAGGTGCCTTTCTGTTCTTGGGAAAAGCCCGATCACTTGTCTCTAATTGGCTATTTTCAATTGGCAAGGATTCTAATCCCTTCCTAGAAAATCTAATGGTACTATTATACATATGTGCCCTTCACATTATTCATGTGAGTTCATTAGTAGAGCGAAGGGCTCTCACATGATACATGTGAGTTCATCTAAACTTGGAACTTTAGCTAACTTGACTTTGGGGCCTTAACATCGTATTATTCTGACTAATGCCCCAAGTATTTTTTATTCCTAGTCTATATTTTGATAATCATGCTCATTGGATTGGGCTTATACATGTAGGAAGTCATTTCTCTCACACTGATTAGCCTTAACTATAGAGTGTTTAGTGGTGGGTCCAACATGCATGATTAAAGACCAAAACTTGGAAGGACCTATCACTAAGTTTCCAAATTTTTTAGTATTTTTTTTTATATATTGACTTCTTCACAAACTTGGTCGTTCGACCTGAACACATGGTGTCATGATCAACCTTCATAAATATGAGCGGGGCTTGGCATTCTGCGAATAAATTTTTTTGTGAGTTTACGAGTTTCTTTCTTGCCATGAGTTAATAAAAAGATAACACATGGTGTGCTATCTTTTTTATGCCACTATTCAAATATTTATTAATAAGAATTGTGCCAAAATTTTGAAGTTAAAAAACATTTTTGGCCTTGTGCTACAAAATAAAAAAAGAAAAATTTGACTGAATCACTTGGCACGCCGGCATGCCAAGTGATTCGAGAATTTTTTTTTTTTTTTGCCCTAGCAGCCAACCACCTTAGCACGCCGGCATGCCAAGTGATTCAGTCAAAATTTTTAACTACGTGCCAAACCACAATTCTTACTAATAAACATTCAAGTAGTGGCATACAAAAGATAGCACACCATGTGCTATCTTTTTATTGACTCATGGCAAGAAAGAAACTTGCAAACTCACAAAAAAATTACTAAAAAAAGGCCAAAACCCAATACGAGCTAAGGAGTAAAAAAGAGAGGTTAACATTGTATCAGATAAGGAGGGTGATCAAAAATAAAAACATGCTCAAAGGTAACATGTATCCAAGGAATCACACAATGAAATAAATAATAATGAAAGTCTTTCACATGTATCCATGAGACCACACAATCATGTAAATAATGATGAAGGTTTTTCACAAAAGTCAATTTATATATGAATTACATAGATTGAAATTAAGTAGAAATAGATGTTTATCAAATTTACTTGTAACGGGTTGAGGGTGAGTGTCACAAATAGGCTGGAACATCAATTGCTCAACATTGTGACATAGTAAAGTGGAATTCTACAATTGAAACTTGTGATGGGTTGAGCTAGACTTTTTAACCCTAGAAAACGTATTGTTGGATGCTAACAATTTGTTATTGTATCATCAATGGACGATGATCGTTTAAGCAAATGTGGGTCAAGTTTTTTTGTTTTGTTTTTGTTTTAAGTGCACTTCATAAATAGCAATGGCTTTAAAAAGTGATGCATTTGGACACCCTCATAGGTGCACGTAACACGTTTTCTTCAAGAAAGGAGTAAATTCTATGGGAAATTAATATTTTTCCTTTAAAGAATTCAAAAGAGTAACTATTAAGAGGGCTATCACTATGCTAGAGTTGAGTGTAGTTTTGCCTTTGCAAAGCAAGGCCAAAAAGGTTGATTCAGTATTACAATATGTTTCAACGTCAGGATATTTGTGTGCCAAATGAAAATGCCTCTCATTGCAGTCAAATTGGTGTCAAGGCAAAGAAGACTTCAAAACATGGGCATGAGCATGTACATGTCCCACTCCTTTCTTCAAATTGGAAAGGCTTCAAAACACAAGCATGTACCGGTTGCATGTACTTGTGATTATAGTAAAAGCATTGCTTATACTCATCACTTTTGCAACATGATCTATTTTTTTCTTTTCCACATCCAACTTGTATCAATTTCCTATTAAAATTCACCTTGGATGCAAGTGTTATCCCAAATGATTGGGCATCGGGCATAATAGGTGGGTTCTTAAGTACGCCAATAAAATCCTAGGGCTAAACCCTAGATAGAGGCTAAAGAAACAATTATTCATGAAGCAACCATAGGAACTATGCATGAATAAACTTATCATGAAGTAATCAAAAAAATTATTCAAGTTAAAAATGGCTTGCAAAATCAGTTGATAACTACTCATATGAAGTGATCCAAGAAACTATCTATGCTATAAACAGTTAATTAATGGTTGACTAAATTTAAAATCAATACTTGCAAAAATGGCCGATAACTAGAAGTGATTGAAGAAAGTATTCACAATTAATTATTGGTCGATCAAATTTAAAGAAACTGTAGACCTCTAGAGGCTAGAGAAATTATTCACGAAGTAACCACATGAGCCATTCATGAAGTATTCGAAGAAACTACTCATGAAGTAATCAAAGAAACTATTCAACTTATGAATGGTTGTAGAATTGGCCGATAACTGCTCTTGAAGTGATCAAATAAGCTATTTATGTAATAACCATTAATTATTGGTCGATTAAATTTGAGATTGATACTTGCCAAATTGGTTGATAACTACTCATGAAGTCATCAAAGAAACGATTTATGTTATATAAGTGGTTAATTATTGGTCGATAAAATTTTAAGTCCATACTTCCAAAATCGGTTGATAGCCTTATGTAGTGATCAAAAGAAATTATGTATGCTATAAATGGTTAACTAGTGGTTGATCAAATCTAAATCACAACTGCATGGTTGATGGAGTTTGTTGAAAATGCTTGCTTATTGGTCGATTAAATCTAAAATCAATACTTGCAAAATTAGTTGATAATTACTCAGGAAGTGATTGAAGAATCTATTTATGTTATAAACTGTTAAATTTTGGTCAAGCATATCTAAATCACAATTGCACTGTTGATGGATTTTGCCAAAAATGGTTGATTATCGGTTGATCACATCTAAAACCAGGTTTGGCAAAGTCAATCGATAGCTACTCATGAAGTGATCGAAGAAAGTATTTATGTTATAAATGGTTAAGTATTAGTCGATCATATTCAAATCACAAGTGGCATGGTTGATGGAATTTGCCGATTCTTTGTAATGAATGAGTAATACAATGAGCCAATAACTACTCATCAAGTCATCTAAAAAACTATTTATGTTATACACAATTAAGTATTGGTCGATCATATTCAAATCATAAGTGTATGGTTGATGGACTTTGCCGATTCTTTGTAAATAGTGAATAGTACAATCATCTAGAAAACTATTTATGTTATACACTGTTAAGTATTGGTCAATCAGATTCAAATCACAAGTGCATGGTTGATGGAGTTTGACGATTCTTTGTAAGCAATGAATAGTACACTGATGGACTTTGCATGGTTGATGAATTTTGCCGATTCTTTGTAAGCAATGAGTGATACAATGATAACAAACACCTTGGTGCATTTATTCATAGGAAAAAGTAGTAGGTACACTGATGAAAAAGATATATACACCCCGAAGGAGAAGTTTAAACAAAAGTAGGCTCAAACAAGAGCGAAGCTTGCAGTAAAGCTAAGATTAATCCAAATCCTGGCATTAAAAATAACAGTGCATAAACTATGATGATGTCTGTGAAAAACTCAGATCCAAAAGATGCTAAAGTTTCATAAAGATCTTGGCCATGGAAGTTATGCACATCTAGATTGAAAAAATGATAGAAATTGTGATGTTAAGCATACTAAACATCAACTAAACATCAAGATCTGATCATAAGCTTCCACAAACAGAAACTTGCTGTCCCTGTCCGTACTTCAGAGCCTACAACCTGCATTTCACACGTGTGAAGCCATAGCAACAAAGAAATCACAATTCTAGTGGCTAGAATGCAAGATATGAACAAAAAAGTGAGAGAGAAGAAGATGGATCTTCAAAGAGCATAACATTCATTCAATAGAATGAAAATGAGATATGTACATACTCGTGGAGATGGCTATTTATAGCAGCCATAGTGCCTCTTGGCCACTTGTCTTATGATAGGCTAAAATTGGGGTCCAATAGGATTCACCCATCTACCTAGAAATTTGGTCAAATAGGAATGCACCAAATTATGAGCCAATAGAAGAGCTCCACACTCGACCTCCTCTAATTAATGTGACCTCAAAAGTAGTGTACACATACTTTGGGCCTCTACATACATGTATGAACCTATCTCTAACTTTTATTTGGCCATAGGCCTACAAAATCTCAAGTTAGGAAAATACTACTAGTTGACAATTTTTCACACTCCCTCTTCAACTAGTTTTAGCATAGATTTAGAAAGTACACCAAGACTTGTTCTATGCTTGAAAAATAAGTCCTTTCCCAATGCTTTGGTAAAGATATCAGCCACACATTCCTTTGATGGGACATGTTCAAGCTTGATCTCTTTTGCCAACACTTGTTCTCTCACAAAATGGTAAGCCACCTCGATATGTTTGCTCCTTGCATGGAAAACCGGATTGCTTGCTAGACTTTGGGCTGAAAGGTTGTCACAAAAGATGATTGGACTCTCTGAAAAATCCAGCAAATGAAGCTCCATAATCATCCTCTTGATCCACACCATCTCCTTTGTGCATGATGTCAAAGCTTTGTACTCGGCCTCACTAGAAGAAAGTGATATAGTTGCTTGTTTCTTCGACATCCATGAGATAGCTCCATCACCTATGAAAATAGCATGTGCATTTATGGATTTTCTATCCATAAGGTCTCCTGCAAAATCTGAATCTGAAAAACCAAATAAGTTAGGTGATGATCCTCTATAAACAATGCCAAAATCTTTTGTTCCCGAGATGTATCTCAAGATCCTCTTTCCTAGTTTCCAATGTTCTATGCTAGGATCTTGCATGAATTGGCTTAATCTACCAACACAATAAGATAAATCAGGTCTTGTGATGGTTAGATATATAAGAGAACCTATTAGCTTCCTATAGAGAGTAATGTCCTCGAAGGATCTTTCATTACCTCTTATAGTTAGCTTTACATGTGATTCCATAGGTGTATCAATAGGATTTGCATCTACCATATGAAATCTATTGAGAATAGAAATAGCATACTTCTCTTGTGAAATAAAAGTGATTTGAGAAGTTCTAATTACTTCTATTCCTAAGATATAGCTCAAAAGACCAAGATCATGCACTTCAAATTCCTTTTTTAGTGCTTTCTTGATATCTTCTATATCTTCCTTGTTCCCTCCACTTAAAATAATGTCATCCACATAAATTAGAAGGATTGTAACATCATTAGCACTAATTCTAAAGTAAAGTGAATGATCATACTCACTCATAGTGAAGTTTTGAGAAAGTAGAAAAGAGTTAAGCCTAGCATACCAACTCCTTGGTGCTTGCTTAAGACCATACAAACTTTTTTGTAGAAAACACACATGATTAGGCTTGCTATGAGAAACATAGCTCTCGGGTTGCTCCATGTAGACTTCCTCTTCAAGATCACCATTCAAGAAAGCATTAGAAATGTCTAATTGCCAAAGATCCCATCCATAAAGAGTTGCAAGGGAAATGATTACTCTTATGCTCACCATCTTTGCCACGGGTGCAAAGGTTTCCTCATAGTCAATGCCATGCTCTTGAGCATAACCTTTAGCCACCAACCTTGCCTTCAACTTGTTGATAGATCCATCTTGATTTGTCTTTACCTTGAAGATCCATTTGCATCCAATTGCACTTTTGCCCTTTGGAAGCTCCACCAATCTCCATGTGTTGTTCTTCATAAGTGCTTCAAACTCAAGATCCATTGCTTGGATCCATTCCTCTTTTTGCCTTGCTTCATCTACACATGAAGGTACATCAAAAGAAGTTAGGAAAGCATAGTTGGATCCATCCACCACTTGCTTACCTTTGCCATCATAAGTGAGCCTTGAGGGTTTCACTTTATGCCTTGGAGTTCTCCTTGGAATTTGACTTGAAGAGGCTTCTTCAACATCCACATCCAATGTGTCATCAACTCCATTGTCATCAAGCACATTAGTTGCAACAACACCATCATCACTTGAAACAACTTTTGGAATGTTACTTTCATCAAAAATGACATCCCTACTTGTGAACACTTTCTTGATTGAAGGAACATAAATCCTATATGCTTTGCTTACTTCACTATAACCAACAAAAATGCCCTTTCTTGAAGATGGATCCTCCTTAGTTCTATCATCAAGAGTAATGTTGAAGTAGCAAATGCATCCAAAAGTTCTTAGAAACTTGACATTAGGCTTCATACCAAACAAAGCTTCAAAAGGGGTTTTTCCTTCCAATACAACACTTGGCCATCTATTGCATAGGAAATTTGCACACAACAAAGCATCACTCCAAAAAGGTTTAGGAAGATTAGCATTCAATCTCATTGCCTTTGCACTCTCACACAAGGTTCTATTCTTCCTCTCGGCCACTCCATTTTGTTGTGGTGTTCTTGGACATGTGTACTCCCTCTTGATCCCATGCTCATCGCAAAAGGCTTTGAATTTGTTAGAAATGTATTCACCACCATTGTCGCTCCTCAAGCATTTGATTTTGGTTGTAAATTGAGTCTCAATAGCAACTTTGAACTTGACAAACACATCAAACACCTCATCCTTGCTCTTTAGTAGATAAACCCAACAAAATCTACTAAAATCATCAATGAAAGTTACATACATCTTAGCACCTCCATTGCTAATTGTAGTAACACCATGAATATCCGAATGCAAGAGAGAAAAAGGCATCTTAGATCTAGATATAGATCTAGTATATGGCAATCTATGTGATTTAGACAAAGCACATTCTTCACAAACATGATTCAAGCAAGTAAGAGACTTGGGAAGTCCCCTTACTACCTCCTTTTTGGCTATTACCTCCAAGGCCTTGTAGTTGAGATGTCCCATCCTTTTATGCCATACCTCTTGAATTGACATTTGTTCATTTGCCATGCATCCAACTTGGTTAGCAACAACACATGCATCAAGCTTGAACAATTTCCCTTGCCTTTTCCCTTTTGCAATGATACTACACCCCTTTTTGATCAAGCAAGCATCACCATCAAACTCAACTTTGAATCCTTTGTCAAGCATTTGGCTTACACTAAGTAAGTTCTTGGTAATGGATGGAATGAGCAAAACATCTTTCAATTCTATATTCCTATTTGTAGAAAGTGAAATAGGAATTGTGCCAATCCCCTTGATTGTACACTCACCATCATTTGCGGTATAGATTACCTTCCTATCACCATCAAATGCCATTAAAGATGAAAAATACTCTTTATGATATGTCATATGAGAAGTGGCTCCACTATCAATCCACCAAGGATCAATGTCTCCATGATTAGCCAACAAGCAAGATGACATAACAAAAGCATCATTTGAAAGAAGCTCATCCCCACCCTCATCAATAGTTAGATTGGTTTGCTTTTCCCCTTGATCCCTCTTTTTCTTGAAACAATCACTAGCAAAATGCCCTTTGACTCCACAATAGAAACATTTTAGCTTAGATCTATCCTTCTTTTTGCCAAAAGTAGAGTGCTCACCTTGGTCTTGCCCTTTAGACCAATTGCTTTTACCTTTGCCCTTGAACTTGCCTTTAGAGAACATTGCCTCCTCTTCTCCTCCTTGAGATGTAGAAGATGCTCCCACTCTTGCTTGCAACCTGAATTCTTCAGCCAACAAGACCTCTTGCAAGTCTCCAACACTTGGTAAACATTTTTGGATAGCATAACTTTGAACAAGATTAGCATGATCATCCAACAAGCCATTGAGAATCACTTGAACAAGCTCCTCATTATTTATGCCATCATTAATGCATGCTAACTCATCATTCAATGCTTTAACTCTCAAAACAAAAGCATGTCCACTCTCACTCTTCTTTTGCATACAAGAAAAGATTTGCCTTCTTAAAGTCAACACTCTAGAAGTAGACTTGGATTCATAAACCTTCTTCAAGGCTTCCCAAGCTTCACTAGATGATGTGCACTTACCAACCTCTTTGATAAGCTCATTTGTCACATTCATCTTGATCATGTGAAGGGCTTTCTTTGCCCTCTTGTCATACCTCAATTGTTCTTGAGGTGCCAAAGGTCTCTCCTCCACACCTACAACAATATCCATCAACTCATTCATCTCAAGCAAAGACTCCATCCTTACTTTCCAAGTAGAATAGTTGAGGGAGGTAAGCCTATCATTGCTTTCCAACATGTAGCCTCCATTTGTAGCCATGTTGCAATGATTGATCTCTGATCTTTGACCTGTTCCAATGCACTAAGCACTCTCTTGAATCAACAAATGAAACACAAGAAGAAATCACAAAGATTTGGAACCTAAAACCTTACTTTTTCTCTCTTTTCCTCACTTTTTCCTCAATTTTAGCCACTAGTTTTATGATTTCTTGATCAAACCAAGACCAAACCTCAATATACTTGCTTTTCCCTCACTCCTAAGATTGAAATACACTCTTGAATCATTCAGCAAACTGAAAATCAGAGGGTTACATCAATTTTGAAGTTTTTGACATGAAGAAGCAAGAAATTGAATCAAAAAACTATATGCTAGAATGGAAAACTAATAGGATCTTGTTGGATCTTGCATCTCCCTCTTTCCAAAACAAATTTTGTCTCCTTATTCTGATAAGTACAGAGGGAATTCGCCCTACTTCAATTGAAATGCATACAAATGATGTTTTGATCACAAAGATCCAATTTCTACACATAAATCAACAAGATTTTTAGCTAGAAACTTGATTGGAATGCTACAAAAGCAAACTCGCCCACAAATCTCTTCTAAATCTGGCAAAACCTGCACATTTGGCCGCCTAATGCTCTGATACCATGTGAAAAACTCAGATCCAAAAGATGCTAAAGTTTCATAAAGATCTTGGCCATGGAAGTTATGCACATCTAGATTGAAAAAATGATAGAAATTGTGATGTTAAGCATACTAAACATCAACTAAACATCAAGATCTGATCATAAGCTTCCACAAACAGAAACTTGCTGTCCCTGTCCGTACTTCAGAGCCTACAACCTGCATTTCACACGTGTGAAGCCATAGCAACAAAGAAATCACAATTCTAGTGGCTAGAATGCAAGATATGAACAAAAAAGTGAGAGAGAAGAAGATGGATCTTCAAAGAGCATAACATTCATTCAATAGAATGAAAATGAGATATGTACATACTCGTGGAGATGGCTATTTATAGCAGCCATAGTGCCTCTTGGCCACTTGTCTTATGATAGGCTAAAATTGGGGTCCAATAGGATTCACCCATCTACCTAGAAATTTGGTCAAATAGGAATGCACCAAATTATGAGCCAATAGAAGAGCTCCACACTCGACCTCCTCTAATTAATGTGACCTCAAAAGTAGTGTACACATACTTTGGGCCTCTACATACATGTATGAACCTATCTCTAACTTTTATTTGGCCATAGGCCTACAAAATCTCAAGTTAGGAAAATACTACTAGTTGACAATTTTTCACAATGTCCGTGGGAGTCTGCCAACTGACTGCAGCAGATCGGAAAGTGAAGAGGTGGTGAGTCGGCTAATGAAGGGAGATGAGATGTAGCAGACCCAGCCACTATCGCCCGTTGCAGAATAGATAGGGCCTGAGCACGTTGCAGGGCAATGGAAACACATTGTTTGAAGGAAGCCACGAGAATAGAACTAGGAATACCTTGACGCTCTGCCGCCTGATGAGAACACATGCAAAGAAAATCCTCTAAGCGTCGATGCAAGGTGCCATAAGTCTCAATAGCCAAAGGAAGGAAAGCATTAGTGGGGTGCCTGTCAGAGTAGTTTTTTTCCTTCTCTTGTGCTGCGACGTCTGCCGCTTCTCCTGGTGTGAAGGCAAAGCGAGGCAATAGGTCACCACGCGTGGGATCAGCAACAACAACATCTGTCAAAGTACGAAGACCATCCCGAGAGAGGACAATGTCAACACGCCTGCGGGAAGAGTGGGACGCGGAAGAAGGAAGGACATGAGACTGCTCTATGAGGACATGGAATCCTCCATCTCTGGCTATAGCGGCCGCTGCAGAGTCTGACAACATCATGCGTAGCTGTGCGCTCACTCCCAGAAGGACAACAGAGGAGGTGGATAGCAAGAGCATCAATAGGGTGACCACAAACACACCTGGAGAGACCCAAGACTGAAGGATGAGAAAGCCCCAAGCGAAGACGAAGAGCAATGGTGAAGATGGCTGAAGACAACCGGAAGGAAGGGATAACAGGCCGAGCTAACAGCCAAGCCCCGGCACCAGGACCCGCACAAGAAAGAAGCAGAGCTCGATGCAACGCCGAAGGAGCCTCAAAGAGCATGCTGGAAAGAGTATGCTTGTGCATGCGCTCCAAGAGGGTCTCTTGCAGGTGATCTGAACTGAAAGTGAGGAGTTGCTCATAAGGAGGAAGACAAGCTTGGGCAGAGAGGGGGAGGAGCTCTCACGTAGCGATGAGGAGGTGCTGGAAAGGCAGAGAACCACTATCCACATGAGCAATGCAATCCGCCAAGAGAGGTCGAAAGCCAAAAAGGAACCGAGAAGACAAAGCAGGGGTGACAAGAGCCCAGCTCCCAAGAAAAGCTGCAGGTGCAGAAGAAACCGTAGAGAGAAGACCCACACCTCCACAAGAAATGGGTAACCGAGCCTGGTTCCGAGCTAAAAGGGTCTCCACACCATCCAAAGAACCAGGGCCCAAAAGGCGGCCAAGAACATCCATAAGAGAGCTGTCAAAGGAAGAGAGGAGATGCAAAAAGTCCGGAGTAGGGGGGAAAGTCCACAGCAGATAAGAAGGACGCTGGATAAAGCAAGACGTCAAGATGCCAAACACGACCTGAGTGTCGCCCAACTGGGGAAGCAGATCTGAATGAGCAACATCCTCCTGGAGAGCCTCACCAAGAAAAGCAGAGTTAAAGGAAGCAAACCCAAAAGGAACACCCAGAACTCGAATGCCATCCGAAGGAGTGAGGAAACCTTGAGGAGGAACAAAGTCCGGGGGAAGACCTGCTGGAGACCATACTGAACACTTGCGGGGTTGAATAGACAAACCAAGAGAAGCCAGCTGCTCAGAGAAATGATGAAATGCGAGGAACACCGTAGGAGTATGACCAACAATATGAGTGTCATCAGCAACCGAAGGAAATAAGCAGGAGGGAAAGGCCTCTACAGAAGCTCGAAGTGCGCACCAGATTACATTCAAGCACATGCTACTCAAGCGTTCAGTTGGCTGCCAGACTAGCGATAAGTTTCTTGCTACACCGAGCAGAGGTTTGTAGAGTTTTGGTGGGCGCTTTTGTTTGGACAAGTTCTCCGGAATCTATTGCAAAAGGTTTACAACGGCCGACGGCTCCATTGAGGTTAACGGCATTCCGTGTGAAGAAAAAAAAAAAAAGAAGAGAAAAACAATATAAAAAAAATCTCAGTTCAGTTGGTGAGGTGGTCCATCGCAGGGTTCCCTTTGTACAGTTGTTCTCATGGCTTCGGACATCTCCCTGCTTCGTCCTCTCAGTCTCAAACGACCTGCTTCAACTGTATCTCCCCCTCCTGACTCCCCTCCTCGTTCACGTCAAGATGTGCTGGATTCCTCGCTTGCCACAGCACCCTCTGTTCCTCCTTTGCTCACCTCTTCCCATGGCATTGTTGCCCCCTCGCTTGGTTGTGAGCCTCCTTGGACCCTTGTTGCATTGCCTTCTCAACCCCCTGAACGGGTTCCTTGCCATGCTTGTGGTCATTTCTTCTCTCCTAGGGGAGGTCTTGCCCGTCACCAACATTCTTGTCCTGCGCTGCTTCAGTCGTCTCAAGATCGCCCTCCTGTTTCTGCACCCCATTCGCCCTCTGCTTCAACTTGGTCTTGGATTTCTTCCCTTGACGTCCTTGGAGCTTTTCACTTGGGCTTCCCTCGTCCAAGGCTTCCCTCACTCTCCGTCGTGAAATTCAAGTTGCTATGCGCCTTCCTCTTGATCGCTTGGCTATTGACCCTTTGACATTGCGGCTTGGCATCTATTTCTTCTTTTTCCCCTTTTGTGTCTAGTGCTTCCTCCGAGGGGTGGGGATGCTGGTCATAGAGAAACTTGTGCTCGCCTTCGTCGCTTTCTATCGGGAGACTGGGAAACGCTTCATGATGAACACTTTGCACGCTGTCAGGCACTTGCTACTCGCAACTCGCAGGACTCTCATCCTCAAGGTGCCCCACCTCTCCACCGTCGCCTTCGTCGCACCCTACATCTTGGGCAAGTTGGTGAGTATTTCGTGCAGCTCGAGCTTTAGCTCCTCTCACACCAGCTCCCTCTTCTGCTGATACTGTTGCTGCTCTCCAAGCTCTGCATCCTACTTCTGAAGGCATTCTTCCCTTGTTTGTGGAAGACTTTGTGTCTGATGTTGACTTGGTGCTTGATCGTGATTCTTTCTCTCGTGCCTTCCATCGTAGTCCTCGTCTTGCTGTTGGTGGTCCCTCTGGTTTGGTCTATGAACACCTTCGTGATTGCTTTCCACCTGAGGACTCTGCTAGTGGCTTTGTTCAACTCTTTCAGGTCTGCTCTTTTATCGCCTCTGGTCACATTTCTTCTTCTGTCACTCGTCTTTTGTCTGCGTCTTGTTTGATCGCCATGTCTAAAGCCTCGGGTGGCGTCCGTCCCATCGCTATTGGCGAAGTTCTCCTCCGTCTTGTTAGTCATTATATCTGTTTTCAGTTTCAACATATTTTCGTCTCTTTTCTCTCCCCTCATCAGTTTGGCGTCTCTACTCCTGATGGTTGTGAAGCTGTCATTCATGGTTTGCGTGCCACCCTTGATCTCCATCCTGACTGGGTTGTTCTCCAAGTGGATGTTTCCAATGCTTTTAACTCTGTTTCTAGAGCTGCGCGGGGCTGGTGGCGAGTTGGCTCAGCTTATCCCATTTGTGCGGTTGTTCTATGCTACTGAGACTCCTCTCTTTTACAGTCACCATGTGCGCATTGTAGATCTTTCCACTATCCAGTTTGTAGGAGGTACTCATCAAGGTGATCCGATTGGCTAGTCCTCTTTTCGCACTCGTTCACTTCTACCCCGCTGGAACTGCTGATGGTGTGCTTGTTTACAGCCTGCAAACGTGCCTAATTACTTCTTGGAAGCGGTCATACTTTTCAATGGCTATGATATTTCCCTGAAACTTTACCACAACCAGAAGAACTACAAAATCACATGTGCATTCCTACTGCCTCAAGACAACGCTGATAGGAAAGCAGCAGAAATTCAGACTGGACGACTTGCTGGCTGCCCAAAAAACACTGGGAAACACTCTGATATGGCTCCAGCGAGTCACGATTTCCTGCCCAATCTCTTCGCTGCTCCTACTGAACCTATCCCAGAGCGGAAATTTGCCTCAGATCACCACAATCGCACGTCACTGCCTCAGATGCTTTCCCAGTTAGCGGAAAGATCCGATTGCTACTTGCTTTTCTTAAATATGCTCTCTCACTACACCCTGCTTTTTGCATAGTTCCTATCCATGATCAATGGAAGCTAAAGATTTTCACTAGAATTCGTAGCGAACTCCTGCGTTGTCACATAAACTATAACTAATCGCCGCCGCTTGCCACCTCATCTTAGCGCAAGCTCGCCTGGCGGGCTATGCCGCAGCTATCTCCTCCCCGTCCTTCTAGGGGACTTTGCCAATTCTTTGTAAGCAATGAGTGATACACTGATGGACTTTGCCGAATCTTCGTAAGCAATGAGTGATATAAATAGTGAGGGACTTTGCCGGTTCTTTGTAAGGAATGAGCAGTATAGTAATGGTAATAAAAGTGATCCATATTAATAGAAAAAAAAAGGGGGGGCTTTAGATCACGGCTGCGTCACCTCCACGCTGTCCCGTTCCGCCAACCTCGTGGCGGCAAGTGACGCCACGATGCGCTTCCGCTGCTGCCTCCGCAAACGTTCAGCGCGGCACCATATTTGCGAACAGTTTTTTGCGATCCGATGATCGCGAGCGCATTCTTGCTTGCCTTTTTGTGAAGACGAAGAGCTAAATTTTCATGGTATTTGCCTGATTGTCAGGCGCAGCGTACCCTCCTTCAACTTCCACGTACGTGATCTGGAGATGGCGGAACATTCTAGTTTGCTTTAGCGTGCTGTGCGCATTTGAGTCAAGACTGATTCCGCTCGAGCTTCATTAAATAACTGGATTCAATTCCTTGTCTGTGTCATGTGTGGGCGGAAAGACGAAAACACTAAAATATTAGCTATCATCTCTACCAGGTAGCTTTCGTTGAGTCTGTGGATAAGTAAAATATTAGTTATCGGCCCACACGCGGGAGCTATCTTGGAGATGGTTTGAAACTTTTACACAAGCTCACGTTGCCACTTGCCTTCGTATACTGGAAATGAAAACTGTATAAATTGGTTGACAATTGCTGTGAAGGAGGATCTCCGTCAGATTCTCTTGCCTAGTTGACTGATTGTCCTTGAAATTTGGCAGAGCATGGATTTAGCAGCCGTTTACGTTCCAGATGTTGGATTGCAAAATAGAAAGTAAACCTTGTCCGCAAGGCCTTCAAAAGGTCACGTAGTACAGTTGCGAGGTTTGACTGGATAAGTTCTAGAGCTAAGCTTTTTTTTGTGACAATTTCGCACAAAAGTGTTGCATGACAATCAACAACCGTTTTAGACGGTGAGGCAAGTAACGTTAAACTGTAGACGGTCCCGTTCGTTTGCAGATACGTCCTATTTTGGAAATGCTTTCAATTTCTTTCATCCTACGATGCTCTACTTTGCGATCATAAGAATCTTATTGTTTATATCGATTTTGGAAATCGTTTATTTTTTCAACATAAGCGAGCGTGTGCCAGTTAAGGATACGAAAAATAAAACGTTACTCTCAGGATAATGTTGGAGAGAGAGATGGTCTTATGTTCGAGAATTTGATATGGCGATTCAAGATATTTCTCCAAAATGTTCGTTCAGAGAAGAAAGTTTTTGGAACGAGTTCTTTGAGGCTCGTAAGGGTGAAAGTTTTGAGGCCCATGCCGCGTGGTGTCATCTATCATCACTCTTCGCTCGACACTGCTTGCTATTTTCTTCTCAACAAGCAACAAGTCACATGCTAGTTCCAGCATGTGGCAATTCCGAGCTCTCAGCTAACATTTACGACGCAGGATTCAAGAACATTACCAACATCGACTTTTCCAGAAAGGTAGTGGCGGAGATGCTTCGTAAGCATGTTCGGAAACGACCATTCATGCGTTGGCTAGTGATGGATATGACGAGAATGCAGGTACGATCCATTTTCCTGTTTCTTGGACAAAACGTCATGATTTTATTGATTGACATCTTGGATATAAGTGTTGCCGGATACTTGAATTTGTTTAGGTTTGAGGAGATGGCCAAATACTTTAAAGATTCACCCTTGCATGTTTGGTTTGTTCTAGTTTTCGGATGGTTCCTTCGATATTGTTTTGGACAAAGGAGGACTGGATGTCCTTATTGCGGGTTCTGAAGATGACGATACTTCAAAGGACTCTTACTTTTTTGAGGTGCGTATTAATTTTTAGTGGTAACACAAGTCTCAGGAAGTCTCACTTTTTTCGTTTTCTCTTTCGCGTGATTCTCCAGTTTTCCAGATAGAATAGGAATTCTGAAACAATGGGCAAACACGTCCTGGCTATTCTGATGAGTTTGATAGGAAGTTTATCTTCAACTCTAGGTTTTAAATTTTAGTTTTGGCTTAGCCAGCTCTTTGCGTGGTACCGGATATCATTTCGTAATATTTGTATCTTATCGACAGAGGAGCATAGGCACTATTACATAATACTTCATCATACCTACCTTCCTTTTATAGTGATATAAATGTGAAGAAAAGAATTGCATCACTGCCTGCATTCTACAGGAAAGTTCTGCATATTCTGTAAAGAGAGCAGTTGTCCCCAGGAGTTCTATCCAATCCTGCCACCAAGAGTGTCTTGCCACTGATTTCTTCTTTACCATCATCTCAGACTTTTGTGCTTGAGTATCAAATTGCGTGATAGGTTGCCCAGGTTATATTGTGTGCTCATGCTTGTTCATATTCTGCTTTAAGCATGTCAAGCATATCAATCAGCATGTAGAGTTACTTATTTAATCATTAATGGGCCTACACCGATATTCTTATACTTAATGTCGTTATATCTTTCAAAGGCCTCTGGCTTTATCCATATCACCAGTTTTGGTTACAAGCAATAACGTCAGTACAGTTCATGAGGGATGCCAGTGCCTCATTATCTAAGACTATCATTCTCCATCAAAAACGGAATTGTCTCCAAGCATATCAGTAAACCATCTTCAGAAACTTTGTTCCAGACATTACTTTGATCCTTTCTCACCAACAACCGACATCATGGTAGGCAGGCTGCATGGTTAGATGTCACTTAGTCATTCATGCTAGAACATGGCAACACCTTTGAATTGCTTATTGTGATAGCACTATATCTAGGTTCTGATTCTATGATGGAAGTAATCTAGTATCCCCTTAAGTAGCTGAAAGTTTCCTTTACCAGGCAGAAGTTTGTTGATTGCCACCGTTCTACAATGGGCTCAAACCTTTTTGATTCTATAAAATAAGGTTAGTATTGCTGCTAGATGAATTCCTTTTGTGAATTATTGGCCTTTGCAGAAGATCACAGAGCTTTTTCACTGATAGATGGTCAAAATTCTATGAATAGTAAGTTCGAAGCTAGATTCTGAAGAAGGTGAACGCCCTACCGGTGATCATCACTATGTTATGCCAAGTTTGGATGCTTGTGCATAGTGTATTTAATACCTCAGAAAGTGAAAAGTAGTTTTCTATTCAAAAAAGAGAGTAGAACAGTATATTTCAAAAGAATTCCATAGTTAGGTAATATCTATATCTTGGTCGAAGCTTCTTTCTTCATGATGAAATTTCAAGAGTGCAAATTTTGGTGCCTAACTAACTTGTAGATGCTTTATCATAAAGGAATAAAAGGAACAGCTACAAACTTTCAAAGAGAAATCAAGAACAGTGGCATCAAAGAATATTGACTGGGAGCTTGTAAACTCTGGTACATTTGAAGGGTCGTTGGGTTTTGAAGATAATGACAGGTGGATGAATGAGGTTTGCAGGTGAAAAGAATCTTGAAGCCTGCTGGAAGATATGCATGTGTGATCTTTGCTGAAAAGCATGCCCTTGGTATGTTTGTCCCTTTCCTTAATGTGAATTTACTTCCTACAATCAACTTTCATCCCATGTTTAAATGCATGTTTAATGTATTGTGACAGAGGTGCTTGCATCAAATTTCACACTTGGTTGGAGGATAACTTTGTGTGGTGTGCCAAAAGTCTCTGGTGTGGTACTTGTGGTTGCAACAAAGGAGATTTCTCCAGCTGTGCATAATATCAGCTCAGAATCCGATAAATCTATTCATGAAAACGAAAAAACACAGGTATTAAATCTGGGAGATAGTCTGGTCAAGCAGAGAAGATCTCAAGGGTTGCTTTGGAATCAATTCCTATGCTTAGAATTTCGAATAAATATCTTCCCATTCAATTTCCCAGCTAGCTTATATTGCAGCATGTGTTCTGAAACTTCGATGTCCAGGTGCTGTCTGACTTTCCTATGTTTTGTCTAACTAATTTCAATGGATAGTTAGTTATTGCAACTACAATAAGCCTCCACTTCCACTACATACTGAGGGCCTGGGCCATTTCATATTCTCTCAATTGTTGAGTCACCTTTTTCTATTCTACTAAGAGATTTCCTTGTTTTCGTGGTGTCTTGTACATTTTTGCTCTTGACTCACCATTTAGTAATGTTTCATTATAATAAATGGGTCCTAATCACAAGGGTATGAATTCTGTTGCAGATGGAAGCACTCCAAACACTTTTCTCAAAAAGGCTAAAGGCACAAGCGAAAGATACTCGTGAAAGACTTGGCATTTTCAAGCAAAGTGTAGCTGAAAACAAAAGCTTTAAAAGGATGTTTTTTGAAAGTTTGCATCCTGGACAAAGAATAATTATGTCTTTAGGTGATTTTAACCAGTCGAGTCCGAAATTTAGGACTGTGGTGATGGATGCAAATAATTGTGAAACATTGCACTATACTTGTGCAGTTTTTTTGGTTCCTGAGGTCAGTACTAACCTTTCTATTCATCTCTCCTTGCAAGAAGCAGAATTATTGCAGATTTACATCAAATCTCTGGGAAATCATCTTTCAAAGCATGAGTTCACAATGCTTTTGACTGCAGCTTGTCATGTTTGCAAGATCTGCTTACAACTTTAGGCAGAAAATATACTATACAGTGTAGAAAACCTCCTATCTCTGTTTGGATGTTGCAGGGAAGGGCAAGTGAATGGCTTTTTTCTTCCGAAAAAGGCCAGTGGCAGGTCGTTGAGACAGCAAAAGCAGGTCGGCTTATCATGGTAGACTAGCATACCGTCCTTCCAGTCTAAAAATCTCAAATGGCCTTTGAGTTTTGATGCTGTATATAACAGTTCGTCATATTCCTCTAGGTATTTTTGGGAGCATATGATCTTTCCGGGGGCATGAGGAACCTACAGGTATGCAGAAAACTTTTGTGTGTGGCTTAGGTTTCTGTAGTTAGCAAAGTGGAGATTTTATGTTTGCCAAAATATTTTCTGCTTAAAATTAAAACTGCTGATGACAGTCTTGGAATGTTCTTTCACAGTTCACTGCTGTTAAAATTTGAGCACTGTGCTGAGCTTGATGAATTTTCTTTGTTGAGTTGTGTGTTAGGAAATCTTATCTCCACTTATAAAGATCCTTCTGCCTGTTGGTTACAACAATGGCAATGTTCCGTAAGTGATGGTTCAATTTTTCCAGCCTTGTATGCCCTAAAAATGTGATTCTTTTTCTGGCTAAGAATCCCTCGACTTAACAAATTTTCTGAATGAGCCTTGATATTTTAGACTACTTTCCATGTACTTGTGTAACAAGCTACTATTAATATAGTGGATGAAAAATCGGTCTATGTGCTTTCTGCATAGTTTTGTAGGGGTACCCTCCCTCTCATCACCGTACCTTGTTTTGTAATGCAGATTTTTGATTTCAGATGATGGTATTAGTAAAAGAACGCTTCTAGAAGAGGTAATGTAGACTAATCGAATACATTGGTGAAATAATTTTGAGGTTTCTGCAGTTGATAGCCTGGTATATATCCAAAAATAAATTATTTTTGCTTGCATTTTGCTAAACTTGTCACACTAGCTTGCTATAACGAGTAGCTGGCGGAAAACTTTAAAAAAAATTTTAAACCTCCTAAATTTTTTTTTTTGATGCAACTCATGGACCAAAAGTCTATTGGCTTTATATTGAGAAGGCTAAAAAAAAAAAAATCTCTTGAGAAGCTTCAAGTTTCTATACAAACCCATTTTCATGTGGATTCCAGCTTTAGGTGATGCAATAGTTGATATCCAAATGTCTACTTTGTGCATTTTAATCTTAACATAATCTAGTAATGATTTAAGAATCCTTGTATGGTCTTATGGTCTAATAAGAGACTAAAATGGCCTACGCCTTGTTAAGACTTTATTATGGATCAAGCAAAAAATGTACTAGAGCTTAGAGCCAAATCAATCATTCATAATCTTAGGAATGGTATCGAGAATGTTACGCAATAAGGCAGGTAGGCGAGACAAAACGTCAGTGGATGTATTGGAACGATCAGTTTCATATAAACTGTAAGACTGCAACTAATAATACCCACGGTCACTAAGTTTGTTTTGAGTATGAAGATAACGAAGAGATTGATGATCAATAAAAATATCAGCATGATAAAGGTAATGACACTAGTTCTTGAAAGCAAAGATAATAGCAAGAAGCTCTTTCTCATGAGTACAATGACATTGTTAATAGGAACAAAGACGATGAGACTCATAAGCGATAACACATTAAGATTGATGAAGTAAAGTGCCTAACCCTGTGAAACTAGCATCAGTCTCAAAGATGAATTTATGATCAAACTAGGGCAACCGGTGCAGATCTTATTAGCAAGCTTAAGAGCATCAAAAGTAGTTTGACAATCAGGAGTCCACTCAAAAGATGAATTGTTCTTAAGAAGAACATGAAGAGGAGCAGCAAGAGGGGCAGCAACAGTGGCAAAATTAGGAAAAAGATGACGGAGATGAGTGACTAAACCAAGAAACATGCAAACATGGTGAACATCAATTGGACGAGGCCAATCATGGATAGATAGCCTTGACTTGACAAGGGTTGGGATGAACATCCAAATACAGTGTTGAGTTGGATGTTCTGAATGTCAGTCTTCGGATACATCAGAAAATAGAATCACATAGAGAGACGTTGAGTATAATCCGAACAACAAGCAAAAAGCCTAGCAACAAGAATGGCGGAAAAAAACCTAAATATAGGGTGCTATAAAATATGGTAGGTACTGCCCATAAGAATTTCAAATACTGCAGTGAGGACTTGCCAAAATATAGCTGAACGATTGCCAAATGTAGCTGTAAATGTGCATTGAATACCTTCGATATAGCTGAAGAAGTGCACTATAGGACACTTTCACAAATAGCTAAAGTGCTTTAACAGCCACCAAATATAGCTGGAAAAGTGCACTAATGACAGCCGAGGATAGCAGATGAAGTGCGCTGTAGGTGGCTGCCAAAAGTACGAGAAAAGTGCATCAAATGGGCTACCAATGAGAGCTGAGGAAGTGCGCTGAATGGGATGCCAAGAAGCTATGAAATGGGCACAGGCCCCCCCAAATATAGCTGAAAAAGGGCTGTCAAATGTAGTTGAAGAAGTTCACTGAATGGGCGCCAAATATAGCTGAGAATGGGTGGTGGAACCTGCTGCCAAACTAGCTGAAAAGGGGCACCAATAGCTGAAGAAATGCGTTGAATGGCTTCCAAATAATGGTACTGAATGGGTGCCAAATATAGCTGGAAAATGGGTGCTGAATGGCTGCCAAAAGTGGTATTGAATTGACGCCAAGTATAGCTAGAAAATGGGCATTCAATCCTGCCTCCAAAGTGCACCAAAAAGTGCTATCAAATATACCTGAATTGCTATAAAAGTGAAGAAATATGTGCCTCCAAATAAGAAGTTAAAATCCATTGCAAATGCTTCCTCCTGGAAAGAAGATCAGGTCTGAAAAAAGTGCCTGGAGAAGAAAGCAGATTGTGAAAGTAACACTCTCACCACAGCAGAAACGTTCTTTGATACCAAATTATAAACAACCTCTTAGATTTTAGTATCAATAAAGCATAAAGATCAGAAAAGAGGCAACAGTAGCTAATCCCTACAAGAATAGATGATCTTGGCCAAAAGCCCTACAAGCCATGGCTGACATAATCCTAGCTTAGGCTAATAGTCTACTCAATATTCAAAGGTTAATAATGAAATACCTCTCACTTATACCCACAGAGAAGCCCGAACTGGAAGCTTCTTGGGGCCTAAATTACTTCTACAACAAGCTAAGTCAATCACTTCACTAGCAAGTCAGGTTTGGAGGGACAATAGTGTGCCCCCCTTGTAGAGTCTATGACCCCCTAGGTGGACCCCTACTTGCAAACCATACAATGATATAGTAATGAAAAATGAATAAATGGGCTAGGGACAAGTACATGAATAAAAAGACTCACAAGTAAGTAAAATAGGGGCTCAAGGCGTGCTTATGCATTTATGCATAATTGAAAGTAGTAAACGTAAGACGCAGCAAATATAATGACCCGACTCCATCACTATGCAAGACTTAGCTATGGAGTATCTTAACTATAAGACTAGATCAACCATGGAAGTTTGAGAAACTTATCTATGGAAAACATCAAACACGAGGGATATTACTTAAGCAGCTCACAACACCAAAACTTAGAAGAGAGAATGAATTGCTAGTAAGAGAGAGAGAGAGAGAGAGAGAGAGAGAGAGAGAGAGAGAGAGAGAGAGAGAGAGAGGATCCTCCAAGTCCTATATGAGGCAAACACCTCATGTACATGCATGGAATGTATAGGTGTCAACCATCTGAGTGAGCTACTTGGCCAAGTGGGCCACTTGCACTAACTTAAACACCTGACAATGTTCTAAACTTCTCAAACTTATTTTTACTAAATCGTTTAGTAAAGATATCAACAACCTAATTGTTGATGTTGCAATGTATTAGCTCAATCTCACCACTGTGCACATTTTCTTGTATAAAGTACTGGTCCACCTCTCTATGTTTTGTCCGTGCATGATAGATTGGATTTTTTGCAAGCTGAATGCAATTATGGTTATCACAGTGTAACAATGTAGGTCCTACTTGAGCAATCTGCGTATCATCAAGTAGGCCTCATAAGCAAATAGCTTCATAGGAGGTCCTTGTAGTTGCCTTATACTTACCAATCCAACTCAAGGCATCAGCAACACTGTTCGATGTACCTTTACGATACCTAATGTTGACCACGAACTCTTGAATGAGTTCTGACCATCTAGCCTTTTGGCCACGAAGGTCCTTAGCATTTCTTATATACTTAAGGGATTGGTGATCAATCACCATCGTAAATCTGGCACCATAAAGATAATGCCTCCAGATTTTCAACGCGTGAATGACTACAAAAAGCTCCTTCTCATAGGTAGAATACCCCATCTGAGTAAGATCTAGCTTCTTGCTTTCAACCGCAACTGGTCTACCGTCCTGGTAAAGGACCGCTCCTACAACAAAGTTGCTAGCATCCATATCCACCACAAAGGGATCGACAATATGTAAAATTGGAGCCGTAGAAACACAGTGTTGAGAATTTCAAAACTCTCATTCATTTCATTTGTCCAAGTTATCAATGGACTTTTTTTGTGGCTACATTTTTTCTTCACCCCCTTAAGAATGTTCGTTAAGGGCAATGCTATTAAGACATAGTCCATAATAAACCTGTGAAAGAATCCTGTGAAGCTCAAAAAGGATTTCACATCACGAATTGTTTGAGGCTGCGGCCATTTTCGTACCTTATGAGCCTTATCATAATTGATTTTGATACCCTTAATGGACATGATATGGCCCAGGTATTTGAGTTTAGTTTGAAAGAACTCGCATTTTGACTCCTTAGCATAGAGCTTTTCTTGCCTTAGAAGATCCAAGACAATACAAAGATGCTCTTCATGCTCCTCAAGGGTCCGACTATAAATTAATATGTCGTCCAAATACACCACCACAAACTTTCCCAGATATGGACAAAGAATATCGTTCATCATTCACTAGAAAGTTGCAGGTGCATTCGCGAGTCCAAAAGGTAAAACTAACAACTCGTAATGGCCGTATCTAGTTCGAAAACCAGTCTTAGGAACATCCTCGTTCCTAATCCTTATCTGATGGTAATCTGATCTAAGGTCAATCTTGGAAAAATACTTCGCTCCATTCATCCTAGGTAAGACATGTCTGTTCTTGATGGTTAAATCATTTAACTTTTTAAAATCACCACACAAACGTGTGCCTCCATCCTTTTACTAACCACAAGGGGACTTACTAGGCCAAATGTGGGCCATCCTAAGAAGCTCCTATAACTGCTTAGAAATTTCATCCTCTTCCTTAATGCTTTCCTTGTATGGAAAAAGAGATATAGGTTGGCTACCAGGAAGTAATTCTATCTGATGGTTGACACTCCTTTGGGGAGGCAGGCCATCAGATAGTTTTTTAGAAAGAATATTGCTAAATTCATGCCTAAGTTTGTTAAATATACTACCTTCAGGTGAGTTAAGGGGCTATTTATATACACATTTAAAGGCATATGTGATAAATCAATATTTAGACTCTGACATGGACAGTATGATCATCCACATAGACTTCATCTTTAAGAAAGAAAAGATAAAACTTTATTTCCAGAGTCTTCCAAATATTCAACAACTTCTAAAGCAGATACAACAGGATCAAAAGGCCTATTCACATCGCCTTAAGTTCAACAATTGAGCCATTATGCAAAAAGGTTATACTATGAGTTACATAGTCCTTTCTTAAGGACTCATGTTTGGAGTAAAACCACTACTTTCCTAAAATTACGTCTACATTATCTAAATTCATAATATGAAAGTCAAGAGGTTCGACATAATCTTGAATCTTGAGCGACAACTGAGGAACAAGTTGGTCCCAAGCTTGCCGATCTTTCCCCGACCCCATTTTCATCACATACAAGTGATTACTTGGCGTGGTGGCTGCCTGGAGTTTTTGCACCAATTTAGCATTTATAAGGTTATGTGTAAAACCATTATAAAAAGAACAATCACACCTTGGCGACTTACGAACCCATTAATACAAGTGAGGTCGTGGGGGAAAGACATCCTGGAACTTCTGTATGTAGGCGTCTAATGGCCTACTACCCATTTGCATGGTGGAAAAATGCCGCCAATGCTCAAAGTCATCTAGGACCAGCAAGAAAGTCATTTTAAAGGCTTCTTGAAAAGCATCCCAAGTGGTAGGGGTAGCAACCCTATCCTTCAAATCCTGCCACCATGTATATGCTCCCGCGTAAGAACATAAGGGCAGTAACGATGACCGTTACCTCAGGTAACTTGTTCCGTGTCGTCCTTATGGGTACATAACACATACTCCTCGTGCCAAAGCTTGTCCTGATTTGAATCCTTTGTTGACAAAACCTCTTGACTAGGAATGGTTGTGTAAAGCTTGTAACCCCCTTTTTGCATTCCCTTGGCAACCACCTTGAAGATTTGATCTTTGGCCTTTGTCTTTCACCAAATATGTAGATTCATCAAACTTCACCAACATGTTTTGTTTGTAATGGCACCAACAAATAGCAAGTTCTTGGCCAACCATAGTACATGCAACATACTCTCGATTACCTTCACCTCTCCTGATGACTTCACTGGAATTGTGCCTTTGCTCCTCACCTCATGTGTACTTGTCTCCTCATAGGTGTTGAACCAATGTCTATGAGGTGTCAAGTGCTTCAAGGCACCAAAATCAATGTACCATCTACCAAACGTGGATACTGATGATAGAGCTGTTGTGAATAGGTCAAGTCCACCAAATTACTCTTCTTCTGCAACTTTATCAACAAAGCGATGCTTTTGGTTCTTGCCTTTCTTTTGATCACTTTGCTTCTTCGACATTCAAATGAAAAATGCCCATACTTGCCACAATAGTTGCAATTGCCCTTCCTCTTGAGTGTAGATGAGGAATCAATGCTTGTCTCCTCTCCAATCTACAACTTGGACACTTGTTGTTCCAAGTCTTGCTTTAAGTTCTTCCCCTTGCCTTTGCTTTTCTTTTGAAAGTTTTGCTACTTCTTTGAGGCAAATGCACATTCCGGAATATCTTCCCTTTTAGAAAGATTCTTCCTTCTCATTTCCTCCTGTAAAAGAAGACCCCACAACTCCCCAAAGGTTGGAGAGTCTCTCCCTAGCAAAAAGGGACATCACATAATCTTGATAGTTGAATGATAAACTATTCAGCCTCCATCTTGAGAGTATGTAACCTGTTTTGCAAGTAAATAAGCCTGGCTGAATCCATTGTTTCATACATAGACTTGAGAATGCCCCGAGCTTCCAGTGCATCCCTTGCATTTCAAATGTGAGGAATAATGTTGTCTGTGACAGAAAGATTGATCCACCTATGTGCCTTTTGTCTTTTGCTTGTGTAGTCTTGCAATTCAGGTTTAGATGCAAGTACAAGCTCTTTACTTGTAACATTCCCCCAGCAATTCTCGTCCATCAAGATGTTAGCAATCTTGAACTTCTACACCCTGGAGTTAGTGCCATCAAGTTCGCTTGATTCACCCCATAAACTCTCTCCAAGACTAGCCATCTTGAAAGAAATCAGAAAAGAAATGAAACAACTTACAACAACTAGTTCACCCCAAACTATGTAACCACTTCAAGGCAACCCTTCAGCTCTTGCTTTTGACTTTGCCACTTGGTATGGCCTTGATAGAACAAGCACTAGATCCACCTGATCAAAAAACAAAACCCTTATAGAAAAGTGCACCCTTGTGTAAGCTCCTCCATAAAGCTTTTCCAAATCCTAGCAAGAATTAGAAAGGTTTTGGAAAAGCGCACCCTTTGCCAATAGCTATACAACAGTGCAAGAATCAACTTGATCTAAGTCCTACAGATCAAATCGCCCTCCTACAAGGTTGAGGTCCTTGTGGAAGATAAGAATCTTCTCAAGAATCTAAGCACTGATGTTTCTCTCCATCTCAGACACAACCTGATCTGATTCCGTGATAAATTGCAAGACCTAGCTATGGAGTATTTAAAATGCAATACTAGATCAACCATGAAAGCTTGAGAAACTTAGCTATGAAAACATCAAACACAAGGGAAATTTCTTAATCACCTCACAACACCAAAACATAGTAGAGAAAATGAATTGCTAGTAAGAGAGAAGAGCGCATGGGTCCTCCAGGTCCTTTGTGAGGCAAATAGCTCATGTACATGCATGTAATGTATAGGTGTCACCATATGAGTGAGCTACTTGGCCAAGTGGCCACTTGCATTAACTTAGTTAAGTTATAAATAGGGGCCCCATGTATTTAATAGATAACATGGCCCATGAGTAATGTACAACTCATAATAACATTAGTGCTCAGCCAAGTGGGAAATAAAGAATGCCAAGTAAAGACATCACCATGAATCTCATGGCATGATTTGTGCATTATTGGCGTGGAGTCAAATGCTCATGGGTTGCTATCTCCTCTGTAGGCTACACACTAGCATGAGAAAGGTGCTGAGCACGTAGGTATGCGTGTGCCTTATAACATTGATCTTGTGTGTGGTTGCCATGTTCATGCATTGGCTGTTGTGGGAAGGTATGTAGCTCATCATATGTATAGATTCTGTGGATCACCTAATAGACACCTACGACATTTGGAACTGTCTTACAGACTAATGTCCTAGGCCATCTGAGCATAACTGATCTTGACTTGTAAAATTCGAATGTAACTACCTTATCTACATGTGGCTGTGTTGCTTTTGGACCTCTTGAAGCTTATACAGCCTCCTGTAATTCATCTACATGTGCCTGTGCCTCAAGATGATATTGCGAATCTTCATTACATCTAGAAGATGCATGTCAGTACCTCATCTCTATTATCATGTGACCCATGATAGGCATATCTCCTCTAAAATGTCCTGTGTCTTGTGACTGTATCTAGATCCTCTGCCTCTTTTGAATGAGCCTTTGTCCCATTTGGAATATCCCGTGGCCCTTGATGATCTTATATCACGTCTATAGGAACCTTTGTCTCATCTGCCAATGCATGTATCAGGTAATCTGTATGTATAAATTTTGGTGGTGTAGCATATATGGGTGTAGATGCCTCGGCTCTGAATATAAAAGCATAAAAAATATCCTACTAAAAAGCCCTTTCACTAAACAAGCACGCTATGTCTTGGCAATATATCTCCCACTATGTCTTAATTTTTCTTGTTAAATGTGTTGCTTAATAAATCCAAGATGGATCAATCTTTGGCATATCTTCAGGTTCTTGTGCAACAAACTAGTTCAAATTTATCAACATTAGATAAATTAAAATTATATAGTAGAACCCAGCTCATCCAGACACATCCAAAACTGGCTTCTAGCAGCATGAATTCTACCATCCATAGTAGAAGCATGAATACATAAAACATCAAGTTGACTGTCCCATTATGGGCATTCAAAACATCTATGAATTTCCTTGAAACTAATCCCATTTTGTTTACAAGCTTTGCTAATATGTCCTTAGACAATGGATGATATATAGAGTGCTATAAAGGTTACGGACTTCAGAGTTGCATATGACTTATCTCATTCTCCCCTAGGAAATTAGCAATTATTCACTTTGGCTTTGTCCAACATCTATGTAGCTCTCTTCTATGAAGGTCCAAATATTAAACTAGCTTCAAGGCTCGATCCTAATATTTGCTGGAAGCGTAAATGTAATGGGCCCCGTTTGGTGGACTTTGGTTGCTTGCTAGATTCAACAATCAGCTGTTTTGTGGTTATATTTGTTTACCCACTTCAGATGTCCACGATTGAGTTTTGATTATGTTAAGAGCCACAATGATATGCGGAGTCTTTATGTAGTGAAGCCTAGTGCTTTAACATTAATGTCACCTGGCAAACCTTCCTACCTGCAGCCAAATTCCTCTTGAACAGGCATCTTGGACATTTGTTGTTTTGCCAAATGAACAAGTAGGCATTCTCATTCATGAGATTTTTCAACTACAGATCTTTTATTTTATGCTTATTATAAGCAGTGATAAGCTCGTTGACTGTTTGCTCCTCAAGTCTACATAACATACTAGGAAATTTTCTTTGATTGTTCAAAAGATTCTCATGTATTCTTTGTCTCTCCAGACTCACTCGCCAGTAACTGGAAATATGCTAGTTGAAGATGTTGCTCTTCCATGGGAGAAGAAATTTGGCAGCAAATTGGTTGTCTCAAAATACAAAAAGTTCCGACGTCTCATCTTCAAGAGAAACCCCAACCTCATACAATCTGAAGCTCTTTTGGTTCTTGAGAAATGTACTGAAGAGAACAATGTTTCTACTGCAAACTTAAGCCATCATCCAGGTAACTTCCACGATCAGATTTTCCTTAAAACAGTAATTTTCTTATAAAGTTTGTTGAACCTTGTCAGTGATGTGTCCAATTTCTCAACTTCCTATGTAATGTGCAATGTGCATGCCGAAGTGGATCAGTATTTGGTGTATTAGTGTCAATAATCTAACAAGAAGAGATTCTTTTATGGACTTATTACAGAACAATTAAACTGACTCCTCCCTTGATTTCTGGTGAAGGCCGTTGATTTCCTTAAAATGCTTAGAATTTTAGTAAATGATAGTTTTCTTTATAGTGATTAGTTTAAAGTTTTTAGAGGCTTGTTCAATCACAAAAAGGTGCTGCATTGGAGAATGTAGAATCACCTGGATGAAAAGAGTGGTCTTAGCAAAACCCCATGAGCTGCTTTTTGTTCACCATTGTTTAGCACTGGTAGGAAATGAATAATGAAGTGTCCATAATATCAATATCGTTCTATATATATCCTTTGCCATGGCCTTTTCTGTGAAGCTTATTCTGTAATGTCTGTTGATATATCCAGCCTTCAGAGAGCAGACATGCAGTTTTCTAGGAGCAATTTCAATATCTAAGAAGTTTGCTCACCCATAAAGCTAGAAAGAAAAGCAAACATTTTCCATGGTATCACAGCTTTTCTTTCAAGCCATAAATCAAGCATCTTAAAGAGCCCGAAGTCAAATATTAGATCAATGAATTGCATAAACATAAACCAAATGCATAGTGCCTCAAGAAGTGGAGTACCTAGTCATTCGCCGTCTATCATTCTTGTCAAGAAAAAGGACAAAATTTTCTAACATGGATTCATAAATGTCATACTTGTGTACATCATGGTAATGTTGGAGCATGTAGAGCTTATCCAGGCTATATCTAGGAAGACATGGTTCTGCTGTTATGCTAGTGATAAGAAAAACTGAGCAAGGCAAGATTCACATGGAGGACCTCAGTCACATTTCAATGGCATAAGTGTGCTGGACTCTCTCATGGTAGTTGTTTTCAATGGACAAGTGAAACCTATAGAGATAGGTTAGCTGCATTCTTACCTTATTTCTTACTTATTTTATAGCAAATCATTTAGAATAACAAGAAAGATGGATAAAGTGAGATATTTGTGTTAATTATGAGGATATGTAGAATATCACTATCAACATGAATAATTATTGCCTAACAGCTGCTTGAGCATTAAATGACCTTTTTTCATTGAGCTCTGAGCAAGGTATGATCTGATTAAGATTGTTTGGGGTGTAACCCCATTGCACAAGGGTGAGTGTGTGATTGATAAGATACTCAGTTGTCTAGCTCTTGTTATGGTTGGTAATCATAGTTATCACATGGGGAAGTCTTTTACATCTTGAAAGAGTGAGAGCTAGAAAGAAAGAAAGCTTTATTAATGTGCAGGAGGATGTTCGATTCTTAACACTAGACACAAATCCAATCATGCAAAATGGTTCTCGATAAAAGAACATGATACTTCTTGGTTGTAATAGATAGGTTTTGCAAGTACGCACATTTTATTCATGTCATTGTGCTCGCATTTGTCTATTTGAAATCTTTTGACTTTATGGTCCATCTCCTTCCACATTAATCAATCGCGATACTTGATGCACTTCTCACTATTGGATCGAGTTGATGCATATTTTAAATGTACAAGTCTTCAAGGTACAACATATCAATGATTTGGAAATGGTCAAAATCGTATCTTGGAGGATTATTTACGTGATTGTCTCACCATCTAGTCGAGATTGGGATCAGCACTTGTGTCTTGCAAAATATATCTACAATAGTTCAGTCAATAACAGCAGGGCGTGCCACCCTTCTGATTGGAAAATGGATATTTACTAGCTATCAAGAACCCTTGCTGAGTTAACCTTCACCTAGGGAACCTTCGCCAATATCATTTCTGAGTTCTGATCTACCTGATTTAGCTACTGTCAAATTTGTGACAAATTATTATCACTATCTTTTGCACGTCACAAGTTTATTCAAGGCCAATCCCTTACTGAGACATGTCTTGATATTCAAGCTAATGAGTACCAAAACGTATCTGGAAATGGATGGGCATGAATTTTGTAGTAAGAGAGGAGTACAAGGAAGGAAGTATTCAAGAGGCTGCCTAGATGGAAATAGACCATGGTGCTATTTTCATCCAAGCTCTTGATTGCTCATGTTGTATAGAGGAAGCCTTCAAATTCACATCTAGCTTTTGGAAGACTTCAGAATAGCAGATTTGCTTACATGTATTACACTTTGACTTTTTATATTTTCTGTAATCTTTGTGAACATTTATCTTTTTTCTACTTGCACACCATTTTGTAGTTTCCTTCTTATACTGTGATCTTTTAAAAAGTAAGATGGTGAAGCCATGTTTTGTATTCAAACATATAACAAAATTGATGGAACTTTTGTGTATCTTACCATTCTGCTGCTAGGGACTTGTGGCAAGTTAAAGGTGGATCATAGCTATTTGGCCAGCCCCTATCATCAAGGAATGGTGGCTGGACTTGCTTTAATTTCTTCAAGATTGGAAAACTGGGTGCTTTCGAAGGAACTGGTAAGCTCCATTTTGAGAATGATATACTGCTGATACGAATCACTTCTTACTAAGCAGACTTTGGGGTGGGATCCTAGTACTTGGTCCGTGTGTGTGCATGTGGCCAGTTTTCTTAATATCAAATCATGAAAATATGAAGAGTAGTCAGAAAGTTTTACATGAATGGGCATCCACAACAAATTGTCAATGTTCTCCAATAAATTAATGTCTATATGTATAGTTTGTGTGTGTTCTCTTTCATCTCCTTATGCCACGTTCATGTCAGTGTTTCACAGTGATGTACCCCTTTGGGTTCCTAGGAGGACGTAGTCCACCATGGACTAGATTAAGATTACAAAGAGCTTCAATAGGAGAACCAAATGTTCGCTTATCCTAGTTGGGCTACCATGAGTTGCATGCTGGTTGTCAATATATCTGCTTTTTGAATATTTGAGCTTAAGGAAGGTTAGTTGCGAAGATGGCCATAGAAAGCCAATATTTTGCTGCTTTTATGGACCCTTAGAGAAGTCACTAGGTCGTTGGATAGCTGTCATGTACATATTTGTGACTAACTTTTCTTATGCTTTGGTGTCTCAAAGATCAATGTGATGGTTGTTGGACTTGGAGCAGCTGTCCTTCCAATGTTTATGTACAGACATCTTCCTGTTCACCGCATTCAGGTCTATATCAAAACTTCACCTTCATCTCAAGATGAAAACTGATTTCTTTTGACTTGTCCAACTAGTAAACTCTCTTCTATTACTTTGATCCAGGTGGTAGAATTGGATCCAGTTGTTGGGGAGCTAGCAAAACGTCACTTTGGTTTTTTTGAAGATGATCGAATGCAGGTATTTAAAGTTTATCTAGTTTTCTATGCATGAGGTGTGATTAAGAAGTTTTGTAATTTTGGTATGCAGTATTAGTTTCTTTGGCATTTGTCTTGATTATGAATTAATATGTGGAATCTAGATATACTACCAATGTTAAGTAGTTAACTAGGAGGATTACGGAAGTGTATTTTAAATCATATGCGAACAAGAAGTGCTTTTTATATCTATTAGGGGTGTAGCTAAACGCCAAAATATTATTAATTTTTGAAGAAACAAATTTTGCAATAGCTGAACACTTACGTTATTTTTCAACAACTCAAATGCTCACATCTTTGTGGAGTTGTGGCAATTACAAGTCTACTCTGGGAGTAGTACCTGAGATTCTACAAAACATTGTCTCCACAGACATTTTGAGCAATCAGCTTCTAATGAGAGTCTGATCTGAAGACACTTTCACTTGGCTCCCAGCTGGTAATAATTGTCAAATGTTTAGTAGATTCAGATCTTCAAACTCTAGCAAGTCCCCAACAACTGAAAGGGACATGAGTAGGACAAATGATGTGCATAATGTGATCTTCAAGTCAAATTTAGCAGATCAAAGGTTTCCAATCACATTCTACATCATAGTAAGACTCACTTGAAACAATAGAAGAAAGGTTACAAGGTGGAATTTATTCATTTAGATGCTCTTTCCTCATATCTAGGCTTCAAGAATATCACAAGGGTGGAGAGACCTGGGCTTGCAATGTATCATAGCAAGAAATGAGTAAGATATTTCACAGGCGGTCAAAACAGCCATGGTGCCATGGCCATCACTCTTGTAGAAATTTACACAACTCTAGCTTGATGTATTTTGGAATTTTCTATGATGAGTAGGCATTGACACTTGGATAGATGCCTGGATAAGTTAAAATTCATGTATATTCCTCATTAAAAGCTTTGGGGCATCTTCCATGTGAGTACAATGAGCCACATTACATTGGAGAGAATAGAAATAACAATTTTTGCCTTGGTATGGGATCTATCCCACATGGAAGTCAAAGTTAGGGTTGATGGCCATATTAGGGTATAAATATTAGGTATAGGTCTGTTTGTGACAAACACTAAACTCAGAATCCAACGTAGTTATTTATATACATCTATGTACTCTTTGAAGAGATCAATCTAGAAATCAAGATTCTGAATTTCCTACACATTGTTTTGTGTGGCGAGTTGTAGCTTCATAGTACTTTCAGTTTTTGGTGTAATAGGTTGATTAGAAGCTTAATTGATTTTTTTATAGGTTGTGAGAGGTGGCTGCACCCTCAAATCTGATTTTGATCAAACTATGTGCCAATGTGGAGCCCGTTTGATTTTAAAACAGCATGGATCGTGTAGGCTGTTCTGGTAAAGAGGAACAATCCATGTTCACGTTGAATATTCAGCTTGATTGAAGGATTCAAAAACTTGTTGATACTTCTTTCAAAAGCACATGAAGCAAAATAATTTGTGGTTAAAGCTGTGCTACGTGTAAGAGCACATAGTTTTGGAATACAAATACAACAATGATTTGAGAATGGTGCAAGAATTGAATGAAGTGTTTTCTGAACACAGTTGGGAAGCCTTTTTTTTGTGGGGCAGAGAGAGAGAGAGAGAGAGAGAGAGAGGAGAGAGAGAGAGAGAGAGAGAGATGTTGAAAAAGGACCTGAATTAATCACAAAGTGATGGAGGTTGCACAAAGAATCAAATTGAATCCAAACTACCACTTAAAGAACAACTCTCATAATCTCCATTCTAGCTTATCTTACATTGGAATTAGTGAAAAAAAAAACATTTTACTTTTTGGAAGAAGACCAAACTCAAGCTAGTGTGTAAGGTATCAAAAACTATAACTACCAGCTTTCAAATATCAAAAAACTTGTGTTGGAGGGTTAATATATTGTTTTGTTTTCTTTCACAAGTCAGTAGGCAAACCATGCTGTATTATACGTAGCTGACATGATTTTACAGGTAATATATCGTGATGGTGTAGCGGCTGTCAAACAGCTTGCAAGGCTCAAGTGTGACAATGCTGCCAAAAGACGTGAAGAACAATTCGATGTGTCAAGGGTATGCCCAAACTATGATCATTTTCCATGCTATAAATTACGTTGGTGTTAAACATTCAAAATGTGAATAATAGTTCTAAGTTTTCCAATCTTGGACTCCAGGTTTAACCAAAGCTCTTTACTACATTCTCGCAGAGCAAATGCACTGGAAATAGTGTCCATACAAGCCCAACACTCGAGGATAACTCAGACGAGCTGCATATCTTATTCATTGATACTGATTCAGCTGATCCAAGGTGAAGAGTTGTTAAACCTCTGCCAGAGGATGTAGTAGTCTAGAGAAAGGTTTTGTTGTAGGATTAATTGGTGGCAAACAAAAAAGCTGAATGCATACCATCT
>MU834037.1:0-49943 GCA_029204225.1 Diphasiastrum complanatum
TAGAGATAGTTGGTTATTCTCTTTAATCATCATCTATTCCGTTTTTTTGATTGCCAGTGAATTTATTGACTATGGGATATTTGCAGAAGCTATTGTAAGTTAAGTGCATGTTTGCAGTTTGTATTGGGTCTTATTCACAGTTCACCTTCCTCTCATTTTTGTCCAGCAAAACATCTTTGACCTTCACCACTCAATGAAGTCTCAGGGATTTTCTGATTCGATTCCTGGATTGTTGTTCCATCTTCACATTTTGCAGCCAAAGTTACAATGTTCTAAATAAAGGCCCCCAACTTCATATATCTATTAGGAAACTTTAACTGCATTTCAGATTTGAGATTTTGTTTCCTGACTCCAGGTTTAAATTACAAATTTCTAGCTTGTTTTTGGTTCATGAAATTGTTTTTCCAACGAACTAAATTTTCAAGGCTAAAGCTTTATTTTAGAGAGAATTGTCATGTTTGAATATTCTATGCTAGGAACTATTCAGTTTTGGAATTAGTCAGACTCATCAAATACAGCACTGATAATTATGACACTGCTAAATTTTAACTATTAATGTATCAACCCTAGACTTGAATGCTCGCAGTAGCCTACATGTTCCAAAACTCTGGAAATGTAAATCCAATGGTTCTGAGTGACATTTTGCAATTTTACTTGACATATAAAAACTATCCTTATTCGAGGTTTTTTTCAAAATAATTTTGAAATCACTTGTTGAAACTAATAAGTTTGGAAGGTTGGCATGCACCAAATTCAAAATGAAATACTATAGGTCTTGCTCAATGATTTTCACAGATGCATTGTGTTCTGAAACATAAAAGTTCCAATCATGTTCTTGAATGCTCGTTCAAATTGAGTACTTTTTTTTTTGCTAAGATTTGTTGGAGCATGGTTTTTAAGGCTTTTGGAGTCAAGATGTAAGAACATGTTAACTTTAATTTTATTGACAATATTATGTAGATGTGCAGAAGCAAGGTAGGTGATACAGTGACTCATATCCTAATCACTTGTAACATATAATTACACAAATTTTTAACAATCTTATTCATTGTGCACAAATTTTATCAAACTAGTGACATTTATGAGCTAGATTTTCAAAATTGATTCATATTTTCTAGCATCTTCAAAACTTGATGGCTCTTCAAGCATTGTGGTTAGAAAAGAGTAAGAGGTAGTAGGATTTGAGTCTTCCCTTCGTTTTCCCTTCTCAAGGTAGGTAAGCTTTGATGGCTCGACCTTATTCCTTGTAGGTCTGCTTGTCCCCTTTGGCTCTTGAGATTGATCCTCCATAAGCACATCTTCATGAAGCTCCTCCTCGGGTCTTGCAAGATCTTGGACACATAGAGGATTAGATGCACTTGAATGGATCTTGGAACATTGAGATTCATCAAATAAGACATCCTTACTAACTTTTACTTTTTTTGAAATAGGATCAAAAACTTATTGCAGACAAGGCTTGATATGGTGAGATCTCACCAACGGTACTATTTGGAAGCCTATTACATAAATAGTTAGCGCATGTTATGGCCTCTCCCCAAAATGAGATGGGTAGAGATGCATCTAGCCTCAAAGACTTTGCACACTCACATAGGCTTCTATTTTTCCTCTCGGCCACCCCATTTTGTTGGGGAGTGTAGGAACATGTGTACTCTCTTTTAATTCCATTACTCTCACAAAAATCACTTACTATCATCACCAAGATGAACATACTTATTTGTGCTGTAAGGCGTATAGGAATGAAATATATCGCGATGATTGGTCATATGTTGAGTAGTTCCGGAATCTAAAAACCAAGAATCATTCAAATTCACATTTTTGTTTTTGACCATAAAAGCGACTTTGTCCATTTTGACTTCAGGAGATGCTGTAACTATATTTGCTTGTTGATCAGGTTGCTTGGCTGCATGAGATCCAGGATTGCCGAGTTCTCAAAGCGAAGAATGCAACCAAGAAACTTGATCAACAAGCAAATACAGTTATAGCATCTCCTCAAGTCAAAATGGACTCAAGGCACTTTTATGGTCAAAGACAAATACGAGAATTCGGATGATTCGTGGTTTCTGGATTCTGGAGCTACTCAACATATGACCAATCATCGTGAGATTTTCCAATCCTATATGCCTTACAGCACAAAGAAGTATGTTCATCTTGGCCAATTACTTGATAGTGCCCTTGATGTGAAATTCCATATTGAGACTTGTGTGATCAAGAAGGATGATGAGATCCTTGCACATGGATCTAGATTTTGAGGCATATACAAATTGGATCCAAGAGAAAGTGCAAATTCTTGTGATGTTGCTTATGAAGAAACAAAATGTTTCTATTACCAAAGCTCTGCTAGCTCTTGACTCCCAATTTGATGAATACCTCGAAGATCTCGAAAAATGAAAATCTCAAAGATGAAATGTTCGTGAATAACATGAACAACAGGAGAAGGTCAAACAATGCGAAAGGAAAATGTTTGAGACACCCGAAGGTCGAATACTTTCGACACCTCATGCACGAAAGGACCGAGAAGATCAAAGAAGTACCGTAATGTACAAATCTCTGATATGATATGATGATGTCAGCAGAAGAGTGTTAGGGCGTGCATAATCCGCCGCTCTTGTAATCTGAAATTAGTCTTAGATTGTTTAATTTATCTAATCAGGAATGTTACTCTGAATATATGCAGTTGCTAGATGCACTAATGATAGAGAAGATACAGATAGACAAAATATAGAATAGAGAAGTCTGCTGCCAGTGAGCAAGACAATTTTGTAAGCAGGATCCATAGAGATCCAAGAAGTCCGCTAGTAATCTAGACATTGTTCGTGGGAGAACATCGCTCCTCTCACGCCGATGCGCTGTGTGGGTCTGTCACACAGTGCTTAAACCAAGAGGATCAATAGATGATGTTGTAGCTATTATGCACATATCATTCTAAATTATCTGATCTCGATTGAATTATTGTCTGCTTATTATTCGTGTATCTCATTCCCTTGTCTTATCTATTCCGCACATAGGTTCAATCTTGTTGGATGCTGAATTAACTTAGACATAGGTTAGCAATGTTTGTCTGCATTTTGGAGGATTGTAGGAATGATATAGCAGGTAGTGACCAACAATCATATCCGAACTCCATCTGAATTCATTCGCATTTCATTCGTTTCAATTCATGTTTTGCTTTAGTGGTATCAAAGCCTCAAAGTCGGTAGTCAGAACTTCTTGTAGTCTGATATAGCCGCAAAGCTATCAAATCCAGGAGGCAAAGCATTCAAGACAAAGAACCAATAACAATTGAGAACACAGTTTACAACAATGGCTTCAATAAGCAGTATAGAGGGAGAGGGCTCGAGGGCGAGAGAGAGAGAGAGAGAGAGAGAGAGAGAGAGAGAGAGAGAGAGAGAGAGAGAGGGTGGACAAATTTTGCTTGCATGAATGAGTTTTGAGAATGGAGAGTATCGAGGATGCCATAATGGGTGTTGGTGGGAGGCATTTGTGTTTTCTTGGTTTTGAGGTGGTAAGAAACAATGCTATGCTAAGGGGAAGCCATGTTGAATTGTCATTGTCATGATGAATGCTATTGTTGTTTTAAGAAACTCTACAATCTCTTATCAGTTCTATAGTCTAATGTAGAAACAGAATGATATGTGTGGGAGTAATGTTGAAGCTGATTTTGAATCGTCAACAACTATCTTCCATGTTTGCCATTCCCGCACTTGAGGTGTTACCACCATGAATTCCACCAATAGTTGTGAGTTATTGAGCAATCATCTTTCCACTGTTAAAGCAGATCTTGGAATGCTAGTTAATGTCTAAGCAGTCATCACCAACAAACCATATCTCCATGTTGAAGCAACTGATATTATAGCCCACCAGCCCTGCTACTATATTTGTCTTGCATTCAAAATGAAAGGGAAAAAGGGAGTAAACCCCTGAAAGATGGCTTGGAAGATCTAGTCAACTGACTCACTTCTCCTAAGCAAGAGAGAGAGAATAGAGATCTTATAATCTATAGTTTCTGCCACATTGATATAGAGAGAGCTCAAATCCATTACAACAACGAGTTTTTGGCACAAACTATGATGTAAACTTTGCCAGTATGCGGCCAGACCAGAGTGCGTTAGCACAGAAGCAACATTGCACCCCACTCAATCAGCACACACCCACAAATCGTGAGCAGTAGTGTTCCATTTTTCTCTCATATAGAGAGGCAAGAGGAGCAAGGGTAAGCAGCTCAATAGCTAGCAAAATCGAGCAACCAATAGAGGAAGATGTGGAATCTACCCTCATAGCCAAGCAACAGTCAGTAGAGGGCAGAGTAATAGTTGTCAAAGCGTGCTCTCCTTCCATTATCCAAAGCCCTACAAACCAATGACCCAGAAATGAACAAGAAAAAGATGAATTTGTGTTGATGCTATTTCAAAATCTTTTCATGTTATTGTAAGAAGAGCTGCACGACAACTGTGGATAGAAACCACCCCTGTACCTACAAAGCTTCATAGTAGAGGGTTGTCCAGAAGCAATCTACCTAGCGACTAGCGAGCAAGGGAAGCGAGCAATAGTAGAAGAGATCGTGTAGCTAGTAGTCGTGAATTGGACTGAGGGAGCAGCTGTGGATCGGGCTAGTACAACAGCAAATGCAATCAATCTTACAATCTATTCAAATTGAAAACTTACAATTACTTAAGGATGTGGAATTGGCTAAGAAGAAGGCTGTGAATCTGAAGTGAAATTGACAAAGTTGCAAGGATATTCAAACTCTTTCAAAAGGAGGTTATCGAAATAGAAGGATTCTTGCATTCAAGTAAGCATATTCTGATTTTTGTAACTTGATCAATGACATATGGATTTATTTCAGCTATGGTGATGTTCTGCCAACTATCTATTTTTTTGCATATCTGCATTAGTAGCTCCTCGGAATATTAAGGACAATGCTTCACTTGGAATGTTGTTGGGCTCAAAATTGATAGGAAGATCCACTGAGTGTTTGAAAAGGTGAATGGAAAAATAATTAGTGTACTTAAGTTAGATGAGTCAAAAATTGTAAAAGGGCAGAAGATGGAGAGGGCTAATATAACTCTCATGAATGGTGCACTACCACAAACAGTGGACCAAGAAGATTTCATATTCGGTGTCCAGTCCAAAAATGATATATGGTGGTTGGCAGCATTTTTTCTAATAAGCCTATGATGTCTATTCCCTTGAAAAATGTGCATGTTTGCACTCTTCATGCAGAAGTTAGATTACTAGAAAAGCTCATTTATTTTCATATAGTTTTTGCTTGGAATAACATCATCCACGAAGGAAGCTATCTCTTGATTAGAAGATGCTTAATCGAAAGCAAGACTTCATAAGGGACATGTCAAAATACATAAAAATGAAAAGATTTCAGGAAAGATAGGAAATATGCCTACTAAGTCAAGCATAGGAGGAGAAAAAGCACACTCAGTTTAGACAAATACCATGAAGTGCTTGAAAGCTCTCTCTCTCTCTCTATCTCTCTCTCTCTCTCTCTCTCTCTCTCTCTCTCTCTCAATTTTTTTTTGGCTCCTAGATTCATGGCCTAATACCATAAAAAATTAGTCATGCATCTATGTAGTTGCAATAGGGTCCTAGAATATGTTTGCGTAAGGGCATATATTTTCTAGGGGAACATAATTATAGTATGGAGGAAGCTTGATAGTATCATTGAAATTTTAAGAAAGATACATTTTTTGATATTGATAAGAAAGTTGTACAAAAGACTTGTGTCTAGTTTGTTGATGCAGTATCAAAAGCATGAGGAGAAGATCACATCACTCATTACATGGTTAGTATAAATGCTTCGAGACACTTTTAATTTTTCCTATATATTTTGATCCAAGCATGAGGTCATGAGGGCCAAAAACAGCCGTATTAGAACAACAATGCTCACATACAGAATTACCAGCAAAGGAAAGATCTACACTAGATATGCTAGAGTTACCTGGCGTCTTAAAAGATGCCCCTTTAGCTTTCCGTTTCTTTGGACATTCCTTCGCGACATGACTTGGTTCCATGCAATTGAAGCACAGATTGTCGCTTCTGGCTTTCATGAAGGTTTCCTAGTCCAAGGTAGATCTTTTCTTCGATTTCCCTGAACCTGAAGTCCCTTCCTTTGCCTTATCTTGGCTTTCTGCTCCAGTTGCCAGCTTCACTGTGTATCGGTGGTCACTTTGCCTTGTTTCCACCTTTAGCTTCTGCAACAAATTTGCGTTAATAAAATTATGTGTGGAACCATCGTCAAATAAAATAGTTACGGCTTGGCCACCCACAACCCCCTTCATCCGAATGAGGTCATGAGGGCCAAAAACAGCCGTATTAAAACAACAATGCTCACACACAGAATTACCAGCAAAGGAAAGATCTACACTAGATATGCTAGAGTTACGCGTCTTAAAAGATGCCCCTTTAGCTTTCCGTTTCTTTGGACATTCCTTTGCGCGATGACTTGGTTCCATGCAATTGAAGCACAGATTGTCGATTCTGGCTTTCATGAAGGTTTCCTGGTCCAAGGTAGATCTTTTCTTCGATTTCCCTGAACCTGAAGTCCCTTCCTTTGCCTTATCTTGGCTTTCTGCTCCAGTTGCCAGCTTCACTGTGTATCGGTGGTCACTTTGCCTTGTTTCCACCTTTTAGCTTCTGCAACAAATTTGTGTTAATAAAATTATGTGTGGAACCATCGTCAAATAAAACAGTTACGGCTTGGCCACCCACAACCCCCTTCATCCGAATGAGGTCATGAGGGCCAAAAACAGCCCTGGCGTCTTAAAAGATGCCCCTTTAGCTTTCTGTTTCTTTGGACATTCCTTCGCGACATGACCTGGTTCCATGCAATTGAAATTGTCGCTTCTGGCTTTCATGAAGGTTTCCTGGTCCAAGGTAGATCTTTTCTTCGATTTCCCTGAACCTGAAGTCCCTTCCTTTGCCTTAATCAAAGCATCAGAAGAGAGGTGAATTAAGAAGAGATGATAGAAGAGAATCAAAAGCTACTCAAGGAAGGTAGATACAAAACTACTCTTGCTGTCTCTTCACAAACCAAATGGTATTGTCCATGGCTGCCAAGAGGAATAAGAGAAAGCAAAGCGTTCGGTCTCTTGTGGTTAACCGGCACCTGGAGGTTTGCAGTAAGTAAGTTTGTAACATATGGTATCAGAGCCACTGCATGCTAAAAGCAGGTGCGTTGAACCGTAGTAGATTTCTTGTAATTTACGTTGCTTCTGACGGATTTCAAAACGGTTTAAAATGCATTTTTTCTGCACCCTTCAGGGTTTTGTCTTTCCGCTGTTTTTAAGTAAAAAAGTTTTAGAAAAAAATAGTTGGGGCCCCAAGGAAGACCTGCCACGTGGCACTGTCCAGGAAAGGACAGGTGGTGGTCCTTCCTACAGTTGATTCACTCAGATCTAGGCATTAATCTGATCGCGATGGACCCTCCTCAGCGTAGGAAACAAACTTCAGCATTCAGGATCGCTGTTTGACCAGCGATGGTCCTCAAAAAGCATTGAGGAATCTGCCACGTGGTACTGTCTGGGCCCGCACAGGTGTCAGATAGCAGCGCTTTTTAGTTCCGCTCCTTCTCTGATCTTTGCTGGTGAAATCGAGGCCCTCCCTTCATATTTGAAACGTTTTTTTCTAGAGTTGTCCCTGTTTTCCAGCGATGGACAGTCTGAAGAAATCTAGAAAAAATGAAGGGGGGAAGGGGCTGTAGGCCACCTGGCAGATTGCTAGGAGAAGGCCAGAAGGCTGAGGTGCAGGCTAGGTGGCAAGGCAAGGCCACTTGGCAGGTAGAAGGATAGCACTTGGCAGGTAGAAGGATAGCATGGAGTGGGAGGCATACCTGCAAAAAATGGAAATTGATTGCAAAAAATGGAAATTGATGGTGGGAGGAATAGCGCACCTCTCTCTCTCTCTCTCTCTCTCTCTCTCTCTCTCTCTCTCTCTCCGAGTTCGGGCCTCTCGCTCTGCTCTTGGGCAATAGGCGAGGCCCGAAGTAGCATTTTTGGAAGGAAAGGGGGGGGGGGAGGTTAACTTATGTTTCATTTGGTGTTAGCTTCAATGAGAGCTGGTAAAGTAGGCAGAAGGGGGTTGCAATTGGCTAGAAACTTTGGTTGACAAAGTGTTTTTGCTCTTTGTTTTTTTGTTTCCCATAGGCATTTTTTTAGTCGTTAGAAACTACGAAAATGAAAATGCAATTAATTCTATGATGAATCGTAACGGCCTTCGGAATTGTGTAAATTAGATTTTGGTGCATCGACATGGTTTTTTTGGCATTTTTATTACTTACCAATCTGTTTGCAAAGTTCATTGGTATAATTTTAATAAGCACACGGGTTTCTTAAAAACTATGTTTTTTTTTACATTGCTTCATTACGAATAATTATACTCGCAATGACGTTAACTGAACGTAAAATTTTTCAATTTTTTAGTTTTCAACTGCAAATGGATAAGGATGAAATTTGGGTGGAGGGGGGACATGCAAATTCATCCTTCATCACCCGATAGTGATGACCCCCTAGAACTACCTTGAACAAGGTTGTGTTGGAACTTCATCGAAGCAATAAACCATGAAACGGTGGTTATCACAAGGGATGGAGAAGTCATATTGGCAAGCACGTGCAACATTTCATCGAAATACACAACATGGAGGAACCAATAAAAAATGAAACTGCTTCTTTTAGTGGTTCTACGACCGAGTTCAGATTCGACAAATAAAAAAAATCCACAGAATACAACAAGTTTAGAAAAGCATGCAAGTTCATACAAGAAGAGAGAAAATAGAAGATTGCCGAATAGAAGATTACACTCTTCTTCAAATGATTTTAATATAACAAAGACATTCAGTCATCATTGTCATCAAATTATGACAAGTTCAGAAAAGCTTCCAAGTTCACAAAGTAAGAGAGAGGAGTATCATAATCAAATGATATGTACTTAGTATAAATGTATTGACTATACAAGAACAAAGTGTTCACTCTTCATCATCAGTTTTTGTAACTCCTCCTATGTCTGTATTGTCATGAAGAAATTCTCTGCTAGAGTATGCATCTAATAGATGTGCATTATCCTTGTTTCTACTAAGTTCAATATACGTAGAGTACAATGAATAATGGGAGCTCCTTAAAGGAACATTCTCATCAGTAAAACCTAGAATGTTCAAAACATAAGATCTCTTCGCAGAAATGATCTTATTTGTCTTAACAAATTTGTGTCCTCCTAGATAATAAGATAAAGCTTTAACTGCCATTATAAGAGTCTTTCCAATTGGGTTGAACTTTGAATGAGCAATACAGATCTCATTATTTAAAGAATGCCTCAGATAGTGGTCAAGTCCACTATCCCTCTGGAACGAGAAAGCTTGTTGTCTGTAACCACCTCGTCTCGCAGCAAAGTCATCAATTACACGAGTGCATCCTACAATAGAAAATAAGAGTTAAAAAAAAATAAATTCACGTTCAGGACATAACAACATTCTTAGGCAAGGAAGTTTAAACACTTACACATTCTTCATCATCAACAACAACCAAATTCGGATGATCAATATTATGGCTGCCTATTGAAGAAGAATCATTTGTGAAATGCATTAACAATGGACAAGGGAAGCCCATCTAAAATTGAAATGCCATAAAATCTTCATTAGATGGCATGCTTCATCCATGCTCAACAAAATCTGACAAAGATTTCGTCAGACATTCTTCATCGATGATAAGTCCATCCTCATTATCATAATCAATTCCAGACACCAAGTCTCAGTTTCAAAATCTACAATGTCAGAGAATTCAAAAATTGTGCCAGATAATAGACAAAGCACCTTATCCTCACAATAGTCAAAAAGCTTACACAAATCAGCTATAGTATTATATACATCGTCATTTATATGATACACAAGAAAATTAAAAAACATTTAGATTCATCTCCAGACATTGATTCATCAACAATAATATTAGAGCCAATGAAAGAATCCCGAAGCACTCCAATATCAACATCAAGAAAATCACTATTCTTATTAGGGGTGTTGATAAGGAAGTGACCAATGTTTTAAAGGCTGATGGAACTGAGGATGAGGCCATCTGAGGATAAAAAACAACAGCTTTATCATCATCCGAGATCTGAGCTAACAAAAGAAGTATGAAACCAGTCTGGTATTCAACAAAACGACATTTTTTCATACAGACATGACACATCGTAGTATTTCTAAATTGTTCAAACAATTTATTGAACATCCTATCCAGTCTCTACTTGAAGTGTGGGAAGAAATGGACAAGATCAATAAAATGCATAAAGGAGAGAGGACCTATGGCGATAATAGGTAAACTTACTATACCCTTGAATCTAACATAGTGGTCAAAAAATACTTCATACTTGGGTTGCGCAGTTTTGAAAACATATAGATATGGGCAAAATAGCGTGTGAAAGTAGTTTAAGTTCTCAGTAATTCCAAACTCACTAAGAAATACACTTAGGGTGCTCTCACAAGTAGATTCAGAGGACGACGCCATCGGTCTCAAGCAAATATTGCTTATGTGTGCAAGGTAAGCAAATTGGGAAAAAGAGATTATAAAGAATGCGCATAGGAGCGATATGTATGGAAAATGTTGTTAAGATATCACACTTGTGTGCAGGTAAAAGACTAGCAACAATAGATAATACAAATAGCATGCACAAGAGCGATATACTGTGAAAATCGAGAAAAAAAAAATTAATCGGGTTGCATGTTTCTTATAGACAAAATTTTCACACGTGCAAGTCAACGGTCAACCCAACATGTGTCACCTTCCAAATGGTCCGTATGACTACACATGTGTGACTTGACAACTGGGGACACGTGTCACGAGGTCATTGCATAAAAAGCCAACACGTGGCACAATCTTACGAATTGACAATTCGCACGTGCGACAAGACGTGCGTTCGCACATGCAAGCCATGTGATAAAAGTCCTCATCTCCGAGGCAGTTTTTTTCTCCGTCTTCTCACATATCGCTCTTGTGTGCACAGATCCGATATATTGTACCTCCACATATCGCTCTACTTTGATACTTGTTATACTAGTTGCACAAAGGAGCGATATAACGTGCCATCATTGCATATTGCTTCTCTACGTTACACCTTTTTCCTTCATATCTCACATATCATGCACAAGTCCGATGTCCCTCAAACTACCTCTATGGAGAGGAGAATGCAGACAAAGAGAGATTTTTTCTCTGTTCGTGCTTTCTCAGCTCCTGCCATTGCCATTAATCCTCCCAGTAGAATGAGAAGACGCAACCACAACAGGTGGCTATCTAATATTCAAAAATATCATAGGTCAACCAAACTCCTAATTTCCAAAGTAATATTTTACCGTGCTGTCTGCCAGACCACCAGGGAAGATCTCGGCAGTTTAGTTAGATTCACACCCAGGGCACTTTAGTGCCTTCAAGATGCTGTTGAGGATTATTAGAGCCTTTTTTCTGAAGACTCATATTTGCTCACCATACATGCCAAGTGATGCAAAATAATCACGAAGCGAATCGAATCGAAACAAAACAAAACGGTTCAAACTCTAATACCATTGATGGGAGAAAGAAATAGCTCAAAATGAAACGAAATGAAACAACTAGAAACGAAATGAAACGAAATGCTAACAAAGGCCGGATAGAGCCGACTTGGTAGGAGTAGCTACTACTACTCACTATGGTCTAATTCTCCTCCAAGTCCCATATATCTTATGATGGTTTGTTTTAAAAATCAAACGTGTAAACAACAAATAATATTGAAAAACAAAAGCAGAAATTTATCTACTGCTAGCATGCATTCCAATATTGTAGATCATACACATCATAGAACAGAGCATTGAGAAAAATTTCTTCTAGTATCAAAACTAAATCTACAATATCTTTGTTGAGCATTGTCTGTTTCCTAGATCAGTGCATTCGCGCGAGAAAGATGTTCTCTCTCACAAAAATACGACTAGCTACTGTTAATCCGTAAATTCACTCTATGTCTGTGACTATCTTGATGCGTCTAGCAATACATATATTCAGAGTAACATTTCTGTTTAGAGAGATTAAACGATCTACAACTAATTTCAGATTACAAGAGTGGCGGATTAGGCACATCCTAACTGCTGACATCATCATATCAAATTAGGAAGCTGTACTACATGGTACTTGTTTGATCTTCCTGGTCCTTTGGAGCGCGAAGAGTTTCATGCCACGAAGAAATTCGTGTCGTTTGACCTTTTCTTGTTGTTCGTGCATTAGTTGCCTTCTGCCCATTGGGGGACACTTTCATGATTTTAAGGGTAGTATTGTCTTTTTAAAGGCACCTTCACTTTTTCCTGAAAAAGACGAAAAGCACAAAAAACCCAAAGGTAGGCCTAAAAAGTATCTCTAAGGCATTTTAGAGACATTGTTGCCTTTTTTTGAAGGGCAAAAAATGCAAAGGTTGGCCAGAAAATTTTTCTAAGTGTCGGAAAAAGTTGCCAGAGTTATTTCTTAAGTGCATCTGTGACAAGACAAATATTAGTGAACATGCCATTGCAAATTATGTCATGTTCCTTTAGTTTGTATTATTTTGAAATGGCAATAAACATAGAGTACTTACAAGTCTTCCGTTGATGATGAATGTGAAATAAGTCGATAGATTGGTTTGTAATAGCATGAGCTCTGCTTTGATAAAATCAAGCATCCAATGCTCTTCCACCTCAACCATAGTAGAAAATTCTTTCTTTTGTATGATGCTTATCTCCTTTCGGTCTGTGTGACCATTTAGTTCGAAGTCTTGATCTAATGGTAGCCATGTACCGTCAGTTTTCTTGTATCTCTGATAGCTAACTGTGAGACTAAGCATTTGTTTTTTGATATGATAATGGAAGATCATTAATGACTTTTCTATCCAGCATTTTATATCATTATTTGTTTTACTATCCCAACCTTAATCCATGACATTTGACAAAGTCTCATCTGATAAATTCTTGCAAACAAATAAAGTTGGTTCCTTCGAACACTTGCACTTGAGAATAATGGAGATGAACTTTCTAGCTCCATTGTAAGGTGCAAGATGAGTCAAAAAATTTCTTGAGCTAGTCATATGAGAACTAGTTCCACTATCTATCCACCATGCATTTCCATCTTCAAAACTAGGAGAGTACATTGAAATCTGAGAGATTCTTCCCCATAACTCCCTTCTACCTCACCTTCACTCTCTTTAGTAAAATTAGCCTGATTGAGGATCTTTTTCTTCTTGAAACAATCAGAAGCAAAATGCCCCTTATTACCACAAAAGAATCACTTCTTGTTGGATTTGCAACTTGTTGATGAATGTGATGAATCCTCATCACAATCCTCCTTGGATTTGTCCTTCTTGAAATGTTGATGTTGCTCTTTGCCCCTTCCTCTTGGCTTGTAATTTAAGAAGAATGTTTTTTCCTCTCCACCGTCCTTCAAAGAAAGTTTATTGATCCTCAATAGCTTGCTCTCTTGCCTACACTCCTCGAAAATGAGAATCCTTGTAATGCCTCCAATCTTGGAAGCTCCGCCTTGATTGCATAAGATTGAACAATGTTTTCAAATTAATCTCTTGATACATTAAGGATTACTTGCACTAATTCTCTTTGATTGAGATGGTCTCCTATGCAAGCAAGCTCTCTATGAAGATCTTTCACTCTCATGACAAAATTTGAGGCACTCTCATCACTCTTTTGGTAGCTTGAAAGATTTGACTCATAAGAGTGAGAAATCTAGATGTGTTCTTGGCCTCATAAATGGATTTTAGTGTGTCCCAAGCCTCCTTGGCCGAGGTACATGAGCCAATATCCCTCAAGACATCATTTGACACATTCATTTTGATGACATGTACAGCCATCCTTGCCCTCTTCTTATACTTTTGAACTTCTTGGAGTACTTGTGGCTCCTCCTCAAGTCCTAGCACAATATCCATCACATCTTGGAGTACCAAAATTTACTCCATCCTCACCTTCCAAATGGCATAATTGGAGGTGGTCAGTAGTTTGGAACCCATGGAAGCCATCTTCCCTTGAGAAATTGAATTGTAATAGATCCAAAAACAAAAAAAAAAATTGTCGTTTCTCTTTATAAGAAGAATCCAACAATAGTGTCCAACCAATTCCAACTTGAGATCTTGCAACCAAAATGTGATACCAATCTCATTTGCTATGTCAATCTCTCTCAATTTAGGTCTAGCTTCTCTCCAAAGATGAAGCACAACAAATCTTTGACCCAAATTCTTCTAAGCATGTGCAAAGCACACAAATATTTCACAAAAGAATCAAATGCACTTGATTTGCATGAAACTATATGGCTATGGCATCAAAATCACACCTAGATCTCCATTAGACAAGATTGGCAAGCAAATTCTTGTGTTTTTTGATGAAACAAGCTAGATATGAGCCTAACTTGATGTGTCCATCTAGGTTGGGTGTCCTAACCACCTCTATTTGAAACTATATAACTTCATCAAGACACATCCAATTGACATTAAATCCATTGCACAAGAAACTAGACTTCATTAGCTTTCCAACAAGCTATCAAATACTAGATTTAGATCTACCTTGGAGAAACACCACTAACTCAAAGTTAGGTGATCTCACATGTGCCTGAGCACCTCTATTCATATAGTACTCAGGCTGGATCAAATCATCATGATTTTGACCCCCTTTGATCTCAAAATCCACTAGATAGAAATCGAGATCCAACTACACCTGCAAAAGCTAGTTTTCAAGCCAAAATCTCCATCGAATATGAGGCATGCAATCCATCACACCTTAAGTGGCTCTGATACCATGTGTACCTTTTCAAACATGCGAGCACTCTCAATTCAATGTGATTGATCTAGGTGTGATTGCACATAGATCTACACAAGATTGATTCACACAATCTAGATTGACAATTCTAAGGCAAGAGCACACAAAAGATGCAACAATCATTCAAAATGTATCATTCACTATGAGAGACTACTTTTGATGAAAAAACTAAGTATGAAATTAGCTTGCTCTCCAGATGCTCTCAAATCTGTTAGAAATCAATGATAAACTTCATTGTTACTGTTTACGTGGTACATTAATGTTGATAGCTGTGACCAGCTATCATTAGTCATAGGCTAGTCTATTAGTCTACTCGTAGATTTTCTCTCTCTCTATCAGGGGTTCAGAGTTTATTTGTACTTTTTACGTTCTATATGAGTTAGAGCGATTGTGTGTGTGTGTTCTTCTTCTGCCTTCTTGTGGTGATTGCTTATGTTGAATGCTTGATGTTGCATATCTAATTCTTGACATGGTATCAGAGTGGCGATAGTCCTGCGTGCCTGATCAGTGGATACAACTTGTCACAGGCTCTGCAACGAAGTGAGAAAGTCCTTCACGGGAGGTAAAAGCTTGGAGAGACAAAAGCGGCTGGAAGAAATCCTTCTTTGGTGTATTTTGCAGGTTTGGAGCTCAAAATCGTCAGTGGGAAACGAAGACATAGTCTTGGAGGCATCAAAAAGGCCAGGGCAGCATCAAACAGATTGAAAATCTGTTGTGTGGGGAGGTTTTCACAATACTTTCTAGTTGTTGTAAAAAGCACAGTCCCAGAGGTTTAAAAAAGGCCAGGGTAGCATCAGACAGATTGAAGATCTGTTGAGTGGAAAAGATATTTGCAATACTTCCTAGTTGTTGTGGAAAGTGCTATTTGTGTGAGAGGTTTGCAAGAAATCTCTCATTTGTCTGTTTGGAGTACCGCAAATCACACTAGATAGTGTCTAGTATTGCCATTCAGAGTTAGGAGGCTTCATACTTTTCACATTACTGATCTTTGTCTTTTGAACGATCACACATTTTGAAATCTTTGTAAAGAGGAGGCGACATAGCTACCACGCTGAAGTGGGGAATCTAGAATATTCCCTATGAAAGTTCTTATATTCTCTCTACTTTTCATCTTGTTCGTACCAATATCGGATCGACGCGCCATAGGTAAAGAAAACCAAGAGTAGTCGTACATTCGCGCGTCATACCGATATCACATATCAGTACCAATATCAGAGCGATGCACCAAAGGTAAAGAAAATCCAAAGCAGTCATCCATTCACACATCATACCAATATTGCATATCTGTACCAATATTGGATCCACGCGCTCAAGCTAAAGAGAACCCCGAGTAGTCGTGCACCCGCGCGTTGTACTGATATTAGGTGTCCAGCCAAAATTTATTGTTCTGTGGTGTGATAAATTTTGTAATCCAGACTCATCTATCCAGTAATGGCAACTCTAAGTGAGAGTGTCCTTAATGAGTCAAGCAAATTAGAAGGTGCCGACAACTATGCAGTTTGGAAATTCAAACTGAAGAACATTGTGATGGAAAAGGAGCTATGGGAGATCGTGATAGGTGAAGAGACAAGGCCAGTGATTGAAGAAGATCAGCAGACATTTGTTAGGAGAAAACAAAAATCCCATAATGTCATCAACTTATTAGTGAGATATGCAATTATTCCCTATATTTCAAATTCAAAAGGACAAAAAGAAGTGTGAGATACATTGAAGACATTGTTTGAAATGACAAATACATCTAGAATACTGTTTCTAAAGACAAAGTTGCATACATTGCGGATGGATGATGGTGCAACTATTGCCGATCACATACTGAAGATCAAAGAGATCAGTGACCAATTAGCAGCAGTTGGAGAGTGAGTACAAGATTGTGAGATCATGCAATTGACATTGAATAGTCTGAGTGAGTCACATCAGATGTTTGTGACAAGTATAGCCACAAGAGAAGATCTTCCAACCAATGAGGAACTAGGTGGATTGCTTTTGCAAGAAGAGCAACGTCAAGAGAATCTGGATCATCGTAACAGGAGCTATGATCAAGCTCTTGCAGTTAGAGGACGAGGTGGAAGATTTGGCCGTGGAAGGTATCAATCGATAGGAGGAAACTCAAGCCGTGGATCATTTCAACAATTTCATGAGCAAGTCAATGACAGTCTGAATTGAGGCAATTGGAATCAAGGCCGAGGTCAAGGACACGGTCAAGACAAAATAAACCTGGAAATTGTAGGTACTGCAACAAACCTGGCCACTGGGAGCGTGCATGCTTCAAGAAACAGAAGGAGATGGAACAAAGAAAAGACAAATGGCAAGCGTGAAATTATGCTAATCAACATCAATTTGATTACTATTATTTTGAAGACAATTATACTGATCAACATCAATATGATGATGATCAATATGAAGATGATACAAGTGAGAGCTCAAAATTGTTCATTACAACATTAATGACAAGTGATGAAGCCAAGGATACCTGGTACATTGATAGTGGTAACATGACCTCAAGGAAAGAGTGGTTTTCAGAACTCAAGGAAACTGACAATGGTGATAAAGTTGGACAAGCTGATGGCAAATTGCTATCTGTTAAAGGAGTTGAAGTGGTACTAGTAAAGCTAGCCAGCAAGAAGATAAAGCAGATAAGCAATGTGCAATAGTACCTGGCTTAGCTAACAATCTACTATCTGTTGGGACGATGGTTGATCAACAACTCAAGGTTGAGTTTGATAGTGACAAATGTCTTGTCAAAGACATCAAGAATCACTACAAAGTGATTGCTCCAGGAGCTAGAGTCAACGGGAATCGACTCTACAAATTGAATGCGAGATTTTTTACTCAAGCGCTGATAAGCACTGTTGATAGTCGAAGTGATCTTTGGCATCAAAGGTTTGGTCATATCAGTGCTCAAAACTTGCAAATCCTTAAAAGAGGTAATCCAGTTGTTGGATTGCCTGATATCTCTTTTGAAGGAAAAATTTGTGAGGGTTGCATTTTGGGAAAACATCATAAAGAGAGAGGGGTAGCAAAGAGAGAGATTTGTTGTTTTTTTTTTTTTTTTGTAAAATTCAAAAAGAAAGTTGATGCATAGCAAAAATAATAAATTACGGAAACCTTAATCCAAATTAACTATACACAATACATAGCTTACTACTTAAAAAATAAAACTAATCCCTTGAGGGCTTGGTTTTTTTCATGGAAATGGAAGATTCAAGAGAATGGGAAAAAGAGGAGGTGAGGAGGAGGAAGCAGAAAAAAGTGGAGAAGAGTGAAGAAAAGAGAATTTGAAAGGCAGCTATGTGGTAGGCAACGTTGGCGCTCCCCGGCATCGGCGCCAATTGTAGTCAGTTGTCGTATAGGGGTCCGTTCACTGGGAGCCGCCCGTGCACACCTGCATAGCAACAGAGAAAGAAGGGAGGTAGAGAGAGGAGATAGAGGGAGTGATGAGAGAGAGTGTAGGGAGAGGAGAAAGGAGAGAGATAGAGAGCTAGAGAGAGGAGAAAAGAGAGAGAGTAAGGAGAGATTAGAGAGAGAAGAGAGTTTCCCAAGGATGGTTGGGGCTATGGGGGCTCGAGCACCTACCCATAGCTATGCACCAATCACCCTTGGGGGGAGAGAGAGAGAGAGAGAGAGAGAGAGAGAGAGAGAGAGAGAGAGAGAGAGAGAGAGAGAGAGAGAGAGAGAGAGAGAGAGAGAGAGAGAGAGAGAGAGAGAGAGAGAGAGAGAGAGAGAGCTAAAAGAAGAGAGCTTTATTAAGAAGAATAGAAGATGTGTACAATGGAAAATGGCCTCCTTATATAGTTGAGGAGGGAGGGCCATCTTGGCTCTCATTGGCCTATTTACAATGCCATCCTAGCCCTTCAAACTAAATGAACTTCAATCTAATGGTTCATTAGGAAAATGGCCAAACTCACATGATTCATGTGAGTTTGAGAGATTCCCTTTTAACTTAGAACCTTATGAACTTGACTTTGGGCTTTTTAATGAATTTATTCTACTAAGGCCCAAAGTCCTTTTATACAAGTTCTATTTATCCGATTTGCGTGGTCATTGGGTCGGTCTTATACACGCGGGAGGCCGGTGCCCTCACACTTATTATTCTAACTGTACAATGTAATGTGGCAGGGCCCACTAGGTAAGGCTTGGCCAATAGTATTTCAAGTGATGAGACCCACTTGTTCATCATTGTGTAGGAAATACCCACAACAAGGTCCCTCGGAGACTTGTTCCGCTAGTGCTCGACTTTGATCAGGTTCTCTCTGGGCTTGCGGCATCATAATTACCACGTCGTCCAAGGTACAATTTTTGAAAGTTTCAGGCATTTCGTGAATTGGCGCTCATCGAGATTCCTCTTTCAGTATATTGATCTTAGCTCGACTTGTCATCTTTTGGTTTTCTACTTAGAATTTGCTTTGCACAGGAACACAGATCATGCTACACAGTAACACAGACAGAAAATCACTCTCCTCAGCAAGCTCACATAGCAACTGTATTTCTCAAAATGAAATTACACTGTACATATAGTTGTTCACTCAAGCAACCCATGCATGACCCAGGTTGTCGTTGGCGGGACGCGTGTCCCGTCGACTTGCCTTGTGGCGAGGCCAACTGATCCTTATCCACTAATAGGACCCACTTACAGTCACACAGTGATTCTAACTTTAATTCTAACTCTCTCCCTTAAAGTAGAGTCACTTTTTATACGATCATGTACATAGCTTTAAAGTCAACAAACTTTAAATACAGAAAGTTTTGATTTAAACTTATCAAACTTTTCTCCAGTAAGTGGCTTAGTGAAAATATCAGCTAGTTGTTCTTCTGTGCTACAATGAACAACATGAATTTCACGACCTAGCAGCCTTTCACGTATGAAGTGATATTGAATCTCAATGTGTTTAGTTCTCGCATGGAACACCCTGGATTCTTTGCTAGCTGAATGCCACTCTGACTGTCGCTATGTAAAATTATGGGATTTTTCTGCTTCATGAGATTTGTCTCAACCATATAGCTTCTTGTGCAGCACTACACATTGCCTTATACTCTGCTTCTGTGGTGGAAAGAGCAATTGTACTTTGCTTCTTACTAGACCAGGAAAAGCAATTACCACAAAACTAGAATATATATCCTGTGGTGGATCTACAATCATCATAGTCACCTCCCCAGTCCGCATCCACATAGCCACACAACAGACTCCTTGATCTGTGCATCATCCGAGTTAAACTTCTGATCTTCATGGAAGATCACATCTCTACTAACAACATTCTTGTCAGTAGTAGGAAGATATACTTTGTATGCTTTTTTAGTGGATTCATATCCTACAAAAATTCCTTTAACTGCACTAGGATCTTCCTTCTTCCTAGTTTCTAGAGGCACATGCACAAAGCATACACAACCAAAAATCCTAAGATGATCTACCTTAGGCTTTTTCTTATACAACATCTCAAATGGTGTTTTTCCTCCTATTGCAAGATTTGGAAGCCTATTACAAAGATAGTTTGCACATGCAACTACCTCTCCCCAAAATTCTTTAGGCAGAGAAGCTTCTAGCCTAATGGCTTTTGCACCTTTACACAAAGTTCTATTTTTTCTCTCAACAACACCATTTTGCTGAGGAGTATATGAATAAGAAAACTTTCTTTGAATGTCTTCTCCCTCAAAAAAGTCTTTAAACTTATTGGAAGTGTATTCTCCTCCACTATCACTTCTCAAAGCTTTCAACTTGAAAGAAAACTACGTTTCTACATAAGCTTTGAAAGTAAGAAAAACATCATAGACCTTGGCTTTTAAAGACAACATACAGATCCAAGAATATCTTGTATATTCATCTACAAAGGAAACAAAGCAGTTTGCTCCTCCTTTACTCTTAGTTGATGAGAAATGAACATCAGAGTGCACTAGTTCAAATGGTTGCTTTGTTTTGATGCTTGATCTAGGAAAAGACCTTCTGTGTGATTTTGCCAGCACACAAGCTTCACAAGGTAGAAGCTCCTTTGACAGTGTCTTTGGTAGTCCAACAACTTTTCCTTCCTTGACCATAGATTGCATGTCTTTGAAATTGGGATGACCCAATCTCTTGTGCCACAGATCCTCCTGAAGAACCTTGGTCTCATAAGCAATATCTGAAATGTTAGCACTCTCCCTAGAATCTAGTTTGTACAACTTACCAATTCTAGATCCTCTAGCAATAACTTCATTTTCTCTTGAGATTATACACTTGTCAACTAGAAACGTGACATCCAATCCACTATCAAACAACTGTTCTACACTAATGAGATTCTTAGTCAATTTAGGTACATACAGTACATCATGTAAGAAAAAAGATTTTGATGATGATGCATGCAATGGAATACTACCAATTCCTTCAATCCTACACTCTACATCATTAGCAGTATAGATTGATCTTTTTGCAACTAGGTATGGCATGAGATTAGTAAAAGAGTTCCTAGAACTAGACATATGGGAACTAACGCCACTATCTATCCACCAGACTTCTTCATTCTTAAAAGGAAAAGATGAAAAAATAGACATCATTAATGAATCCCCTCTTTCACTCTCAACACCCTCACACTCATCCTCATTAGTAAGGTTAGGTTGCTTAGATTGGTTCTTCTTCTTGAAATAGTTTGATGCATAGTGTCCTTTCTTGCCACAGAAAAAACACTTGATCTTTGACAGCTTCATCTTGCCACTGGATGTTGCAGCTTCTGAGGACTGATCCTCACCACCTTCTTTGACTTTGTCCTTCTTGAAGTGTTGTTGTCCTTTGTCCTTGCCTCTTCACTTGTCTCTGATGAAGAGTATTTTGTCATCTCCACCATCTTTCAATGAAAGTCTGTTGATCCTCAGCATCTTGTTCTCTTGTCTGGTTTCTTCAGCAATGAGAACACCTTGAAATGTCTCCGAGGATGGAAGATCCTCCCTGACAGCATAAGTCTGCGCAATATTGTCATACTCATCTCTAAGTCCATTTAGGACTACTTGAACAAGTTCAGTGTTCTTAAGAGCATCACCAATACCAGCTAACTCTTGATGAAGATCCTTAACTCTCATGACATATGATGAAGCACTCTCATCTAATCTCTGATAACTTAGAAATATTTGGTTTCTTAGTGTAAGCAATCTAGAAGTATTCTTAATTTCATAGATTGTTTTTAGAGTATCTGTAGTAAAGCTACCTTTACAAGCTTTACTTCCGGCGCCAATGGCGCTAGCATTGTCCTTGGTGCCATTAGCGCCCCTGCTGCTCCGGCGTCGGCGCCTCTCCCGGCACCACTATGACCAGAATCCAGCCGGTGCCAAGTTCCTATGGCTGAAAATCTTTGATCGGTTCTAGCGAAGTCTAGAGAGCTCAGATCGATGTGCAATCACCTCACACAATCTAGGCATGATTAAAGGAAGCCTGAGGATCAATAAATTCTAGAGAGAGAAAATCCTAGAGAGAGAAAACATGCTTTACCAGCCTGGGTAGAGTACTTGGTATGAGGAGAGGTGGCGAATCCCACCAATAATATAGGGGAGTGCGGATTGCGACTCAAGGCGAGTTCCAACCAAGTCTCAGCCTCCCTTGTTGGAATGTTGTCCTGGCACTCGCCTTGGCATGCCAGCGCCAAGGAGACTAGGGTCGGTCACACACTTGAAATGTAACCTTCTCAAATTTATCTGATAGCATATTAAATGCATCAGAAGATGAAGATCAGCTCTAGCATAGGAGAATGTATCATCCGAACATGCGGAGCTTGTATGACATGAGCAAAAAAGACATAGTCACAGGTCTCAAGATATCAAGATCCGAAACTGAGTTTTGCAAGGCTTGTTAGAAAGGCAAGCAACATCAGAATCCATTCACGCATGAGGAAAGAAGAGCCAAAGAAGTTCTTGAGCTCGTCCACTCTGATGTATGTGGATTGATGAAGATGGATTCGCTCTCAAGTTTGAGGTATTTTCTGATGTTCATATATGATTATAGCTGGATGACCACGATCTACTGTAAGGAGGAGTGTTGAAAATTGTCACTTCTCACTTGACATTGGTTAGTGTAAATATTGATCAAACATTAGAATAATGTTGATGATTTGATTTCACACGTGTGGAGCCTGTTCCCACGTGTGAAAGGATGTACTTTTCATACTTGTATATATCTAAATTGATTTTGCATCAATCTAGTTAGTGTGAACATGATATGACTAGTTTTTCTAGTTAGTGTGAACATGATATGACTAGTTTTTTTTAGTCAAGTTGACTAGTCACCTAGAAATTAGCCTTTCCTTGCATGTGCATGTGTAAATGCTCCCACATGGCAAGTGGATGTTCACACGTGTGTATAGAGTACTAGAAGATAAGAGTCGACCATTTTCCTTATATCCTATTTTGTAGGGAATATTTCTATATTCTAGGAGACTAGCTTTTTGGATTTTAGCCATATTCCAGAAGGTCAACTTTTGGATAAGGATCAAGGATGGATCAAATGGATAGATCTGAGTGATGTGGCACTCTTCACACGTGTGAAGACCTGCTGGACTGTACCAGACTCGTGGATGTACTTGATCCATAAAAGGATAATCAGTTTGCTAAGAAGATTGGTGAAACTTTTGCATTCTACACTTTTGTGAGATTTCTAGTCATTTGTGTTGTGATTTCTATGAGTGATTGCTATCTAGGACTATTGTACTTCTTGTTTCAGGTGCAGGCCGTACTGTGGACAATACTCCACACGTGTGAGGCCGCTCTCACTAATTTATGATTGTACTTAACAATCATAGAGAGTTATTCGTTGCTTAATCAATGGATCTATCAAGTTCTACACAAAGGCTCCTATTTTTCCTCTCGGCCACCCCATTTTGTTGGGGGGGGGGGGGGGTAGGAACAAGTGAGCTATCTCTTGATTCCATTGATCTCACAAAAGTCTCTCATCTTGTTGGAGATATATTCTCCTCCATTATCACATCTTAGAACTTTAATGCAAGAACTAAGTTGCTTTTCCAATAGAATAGAGACTTAAACTTTACAAAAGCTTCATATACAAGGCTTTTCTTAGGCAATAATTCAATCCAAGTGTATCTAGTACAATCATCTATGAAAGTCAAATACATTAAGGCACCTCCATTACTTTCATGAGAAAAAGCATGTACATCTGAATAAGATCTAAAGGTGAGGTAGATCTTGTCAAAGATCTCTTGTAGGAAATCTTGTGTGACTTTGCAAGGCCACATGCCTCACACACTTTGCCACACTTCTTGAAAGCTTTTGGTAGGCCGAGAGCTAGCTCCTTTGATGCCATGGATTCCATTGATTGAAGATTAGGATGGCCTAATCTTTTGTGCCGAAGCTCCACTTGAGTCAACTCCTCCCTAGCCATATTTTACACTTTCAATAGCCACATTAGCATCCAACTTAAAGAGCCTTCCTTTTTTAATGCCACTAGCTATGCACTTCTCACTTTTCAAGATGGAATGCACTCCATTCTTGAAATGTACATCTAATCCATTGTCCATTAATTTTCCAATACTAAGCAAGTTTTTTGTAATGGATGGAACATACAAAACATTATCAAGATCTATCCTCTTAGATGATCCTAAGCATAATGGAATAGATCCTATGCCATCTATCTTACATTCTTGATCACTAGCAGTGTAGATTGACTTCTTAGAATCATTACAAGAAAGTAGAGTAGAAAAATAATGCTTGTTGAATGACATGTGAAAACTAGCCCCACTATCAATCCACCATGTCTCTTGGCTTGATCTTGGTGTACATGCTACCATCAAGGATGTGTTGAAGCCATCCTCTTCCTCCTCCCCTTGTGCAAGGTTTCCTTAATCTTCACTCCCTTGTGCATTCTTCTCCTTATAACATTCGGAAGCAAAGTGTCATTTCTTTCCACAAAAGAGACACTTAAGCTTGGCTTTGTTCTTTTGCTTCCCTTTGGAGGTAGATCCTCCATCCTTTGCCTCGACCTCCTTGCCTTGGAGCTTCTTGAAAGGATGAGTCTTTTCTTTTGCCTTTTGATGTGAAGTTTGCTTTCTCATCACCATTATGTAGTGACAAGGACCCCATTCTTGCTTTGAGGTGTAGAAACCTACTCTCCTCGGCCACAAGAACATTATGCAATCAATCAGTTGATGGAAGTTGGTCTTGAATAGCAAAAGATTGAACTAGATCAGAGAACTCATCTCGTAATCCACTCAAAATTACTTGTACTAGTTCATTGTCTTGCATCTTCTCTCCTATAGATCCCAATTCTTTGTTCAAAGATTTTATCCTTAGGACATACTCTTGTCCATTTTCTCCACCTCCTCTCATGCTTTGCAAGATCAAGTTTCTTAGCATAAGCACCCTTGAAGTGTTATTGGATTCATAATTGTTCTTTAGTGAATCCCAAGCCTCTTTTGATGAGGCATAAGAAGCCACCTCCTTCAAGAGATCATTGCTTACATTTAATCTAGCCCTCTTCTTGTATTTTAATTGTTCTTGGGCAGCTTGAGGCTCCTCCTCGACTTCTAAAACAATATCAAAGAGATCATGGATCACAAGTAGTGATTCCATCCTCACTTTCCAAATGGAATAGTTTGTGGAATTTACTTTCTCACTAGATTCTAACAAATATCTACCCATGGATGACATTGTGAATGAAAGCCTATGAGATGCACAAAGATCTCTTGATAATGAGTGATCTAAGATAGATTTCTAGCTTTACAAGAAGATTCTAATCTCAGCCAATCAACCTAGTTCAACTTGGATGATGGTATAGTAGATCTACTTCAATTATCCTAGCAAGTCACTCCTCCAAAACATTGATTCTAATACAATTTTGATTGATATCTCACACATACTTAAGATCTAAACAAATCAGCCTTATAGATATGATCTAATGCTTCAAAATGAGTTGCTTCAATGAATGGAAACACTATTTGATCATTAGCATTCAATAGATTGAACCTAGATCTAGACAATGCACCAAAAACCTTGAATTCTGGACTAGTATGCATATTTTTGGGTCAAAAACACTAAAGGAAGTTAATTTGAAGGTTGTTGTATGGTTTCACACGTGTGGACAGTACATCATCAGCCCACTATGATGGATCTATCAATAAGTATAAAGAAAGACTTTGTGCCAAAGGCTACTCATAGATCAAAGGTCTTGACTATGAAGACACCTTTGCACCAGTTGCAAAGATGGTAACAATCCAAATACTTATATATCTTGCATGTTTTCACAATTGGAGTATGTTCCAGCTTGATGTTTCAAATCCATTTCTCAATGGTTATCTTGATAAGGAGATTTATATGGAGCAACCTCCAGGTTTTGAGAAAGAAGGTGATGAATCAAAAGTTTGTCTTTTGTTTAAAAGTCTCTATGGACTGAAACAAGCACCAAGGTCTTGGTATGCAAGGCTCAACTCCTATCTCATATCACTCGAATTTTGTCCAAGTGAATATGACCCTTCTCTGTATTATAAGTTTATAGATAATTGTAATTATACTTCTCATCTATGTAGATGATATCATTCTTTGTGGAAATAATGAGAAACTAGTTGAAGAAACTAAGCATGCACTTGGTACTAAGTTTAAGATGCAAGACTTAGGAGTTCTTTACTATATTCTAGGCCTTGAAATAGATTTTTGGAAAGGTCATGCATTTATAAGCCAAAGTAGATATGCACTTTCCATGCTCAAGAAATTCTAGATGGAAAATTGTAAAGGCATAGATACACCTATGGAGCACACTGTAAAAGTTCCTATGAAAGATGATAAAAAATCCTTTGACTATGGAAGGAGCAAACACATTGAAGTAGCTCATCATTTTGTAAGAGAAAAAGTCATTGGGAGAGAGATCTCACTGGAGCATGTTAATTCTACAAATTGTGTTGCAGATCTTCTCACCAAGCCACTAGTCAAGAATGTCTTTATCAAGATGAGGTCTAACCTTGGCCTTATTTCAAAATTTAACAATGCCTTTCAAACGAAATAAATCATTTGGCAAAATTGAAGTAGTACTAAAAGAACAATCACACTCAGGAGGAGTGTGAAGATTATTAAAATATTATCTTCCTATCTCAAGTTTGGGGCCATGTCCATGGTTATTTCCACTAAATTTCATGTTGTACATAAAAGGTATGTGAATTGAGCACATAACCTTCTAGTATAGGTCGGATTTGAGTTAGATAGATTCAATTTTGATGACATGCAGAAGTTTAGATAGCATGCAATGTCATACTGTATGCATGCAAGCCACATGCAATCAGTGCATGCAACATGCAAAGTGGTTTCTGTGATCTACACATGTCTAGGTAGTTTTATGAGTTGACATGTAGTACATGCAACATCCATGCATGCAGTTACACATGTGGATCTCTGGTAGGTGAATTTGTGTTGGTGTTATTTAGTGTTTGAGTAGGAATATATTGTTGGAAGTGTGTTGTAATTTTGTGTGTTAAGGGTGAGAGCTAAGTTTGCAATTGCATTGTTGCTACCGTAAATTTGTGTAATTGTTGGCAATAAGAGTAATTTTCTTGCATGAGTTTCCAATTGGTAGCTTGGGTTTATGGCAGAGTAATGCAATTCAATTGTAAGACATTTACATTGTTTTTAATAGTAAATGGAATTGCTATTCTGCTATCACTATTTTATGCAATATGTGATGATGAAATTTATTTGAGTTATGTTTGATAGTAGTGTAAGGAAGCGCAATTAGGATAGATTGTTTATTACTTTATTTACTATTGTTCCCAGTACAATGATTAGTATAACTCCCAATTGGGCAAGTTATTTGGGAATTAATTTTTTTCTAACACTCATTAGAAGAAAAGAAATATTAAGTGGAAAATCCATTATGACTTCCTAAATATAGAGCCTTTAAAATATCTACACCATGTTTTGTAGAAAATTGGATAGAATTCTCTATTTAGAACTTTTTCTCTAACATAATGATATTTTATCTTAGCATGTTTACTTTGGGAATGAAACCTAGGATTTAATGACAATGCACTAGCACTTTGATTTCCACAAAACAATTGAATTGGACTATTTTGAGGTAGTTTGATGTCAAAAAGTAATTGTCTAAGCCAAATGTCTTCTTTCATTGCATGTGTTATATGAATATATTCTGCTTTTAAAGTAGGAGATAAGGCTATCAAAGTTTGCTTTCTATTGTTCCATGATATTAGACCATTTTTTAGTAGGTTTATATAATCTGATGTGGCCTTTCTTATATCCACGTTTTTTGCCCAATTTGCATTTGTGTAACCATGTAGAACATGACTCCCTTTGTATTGAACTGGTTGTAGCAAATGTAGCGGTCTTTGTGGCTTGTTAATATTTTAGCACTCTAATAAGTGTCATCCAATGTGTTATTCCAAGGTTTGACATGAATTAAGTTAGTGTGTTGACTACATAAGCAATGTTGAGCCTTCTACATGTATGGCATACATGAGAATCCAATGATTGAGTGTGAATACTCCTTCATTTGCTTTCCTTCTACATGTTTTTGAGGACAATGATCCTTAGATAGTTATAAGTCTGGATCCATTGAAAAATTTAGAAGTATACAGTTCTGGAAATTATAATCATGCAATAAATTATGAAGATATCATTGCCGACTTATATATATTAGTCTATTGTTCTTGTGTCCATGAATTTGATGCCAATAAAGAACTATGCTTCTCTTAGATCTATCATGTCAAATTCTTTTGAGGTCATAGTTTATAGTTCCTTAATAAGTTCAATGTCATTACCAAAAAGCAATGTATCATTAACATATAATGTGACATAATAAAAGAAATATTACCTTTAAGGTTAATGAATTGGTCTTCAAGGAAGACGACATCCCTGCTCAGAAATATTTTTCATGTGTGTCTCGACTCACTACTAACATATTGATGGTACTGTATAAATAGATCAATGTACAAAAATTGCTAAAAACGATAGTATCTGTCGAGTGTTCAGATAAACTAGACTTACCTATACTGACACTTTTTTGAAACGAAAGGCATGCAAAGAGCAAATGATTATCATTGTTTGAATAGATATACAAACAACACAATTCAAGATAGTTGACATTGTGTAAACATCTAAATGTAGTAGGGGTATGATGTGCTTGAATAAACTTTTAGCTAATACACTTAATTTGATAAACAATGTTGAAAAAACTATTGATTGACTTATAGTTTGATGTTGTTTTCAATTTTTCCCAAAGCAAGAGAGACCTAGAGATGTAAAAATTTAAAAGTCGTTATTTGAAGATTATTTTATGAAATTATGGCCAAAAAGCAACAAGACTTCTAATGTGAATCCTATAACTCGAAGAAAAATGTTAGAGACATGATCTAAATTATGGACTTTTGAAGATAGAGCTTCATATTGGTCCAAGTGCTTAGTAGAGTTATGATGCTCATTAAGTGATTAGTTCTCGTCAATTTGTGGCTAGAGTGCATTTAACAATATGTACTACTTTGTGACTTTCACACATTCTATCATGTTTTTTTTTATAGGACAAATCCCTTTGAAAACTCTTTATTCTCTAAATTGTTGATCCTTTCTATTCCCATAGTGCATTGTGATTACTCATTCTTGGCATTTCTATTTGAATGATGTCTTCCTTTAACCTGCAAGTGATTCTTTTTGCAATTATTCATGACACAAAAGTTGCAACACACATGAATTTAGTTGCAAATTGACAAATGTCCTTAATATGCCAAGAGCATGTCCACATCAACCCTTCATAGTCATCATGATTAAAGGATCTTTTGATGCATAATTATGATAGAGAAATGCTTCATAAAAAGGCAAGGATTGTTGAAACATGTCTTTTTCAAAAACTCAAAAAATGTGTAGCTATTATATCTTGAAGTGACTACTGTTTTAAGAAGTATTTTATTTGAATCCAAGATATTTTACGAAAATGGAAGATGCTTATACCTTTGTAGTTGTGTAGGACCCATAATATATGAAAATGATCAAATCTAACATAAATTATATTGGCATAAAGTGCTCCAAATAATAGTTTTAGCTCAATACGAAAGTCAACTAGAACTATTGGGTACCAGCTTGAGTTTTTAGTATGAAAAGTGATATGTTCAATAAAATGTGAAAATTTTCAGCAATGTGAAGTGTTTCCACAAAATAGCTGGAAATCATTGATAAATGACAACCTTTTTGTTCACACACCTAGTACATGTACATCATAGATTTTATTGAATAACTTTATGAATGGTACCAAGAACAATTTACATATAATATCCATAAATCTTTATAGTGCACATTTCTTTGCATATACACCACCCATTGTTTCATCTCAATAAAAATAACAAGCACATCTTCTTATTTGGTAATTCAAGTAAGGAGCATATGTAATCATTATGTTTGAATTATATTTGTAGATTGTGTGTGTGTGTGTGTGTGTGTGTGTGTGTGTGTGTGTTTGCACACACATGCACACATGCACACATGCCTCTTTATGTGTGTGCACACCCATATGTACATTAGAAGAAGTATTGAGTAGACCCCGTATCAAGCAACATTTTGACAAGAAAATTTGAAATTAGTGAAGCCCATTACTGTAAGGACAATTAAGACAATAATAATCAATCATTTAGATAAGCATTTTTTTAAAACCATAGAAAGGGCAATTTTAGACAACAAAATCCTTTTCATAATCTGAAAACATAAATAAACATAATTAAGTATTCTACAATAGATTCAAAATAAACCTAAAGAGAACTCACATGACAATAGTTTCATGCATTTTAACTCAAAATTATGGGATTCATTTGTCTCATACATTGAAAAGCTTTTGAATCTCAACACTCTCATAAGTATTCCTCTATTATTTTATACTTCAAAGATCTTCCTTATAGATTAGATGGTATACTTATATTGCTATTACATGAAAAGTATGTTTTTAGATGCATATGAGTGCTTTGGTTGGCCCATATTGTATAAAATTACTTAAGGTGGTTGTTACTCCTTTAGCCACTTGTTAAAAGGCCACATTAAAGAGGGTCAGTGCTTATTGTCGGTTGTATGCTTGTAATGATATTGAAAAGCTCTAGGATATAGTACAATCATCACTCATAAGTGGGAATGTAGGCTACAAATAACTAATTCTTGTCATTCAACAAAAAATTATTTGGTAATTGAAAGTTGATTACTACATGAAGAAGGCCTCAAATAAAGTGACAATATTACAAACAAGAAATTGTGTATTATCCATTTGAAGAATGTTCTATAAGCAAAATAAGACATGGTAACATAGTTTTATATTTAGGCTCCTCTTGGGGTGTGTGTGTGTGTGTGTGTGTGTGTGTGTGTGTGTGTAAGGAATGGGAGCTATGGTTGGGAGGATATGCTCAATAATCAAGATCAACAAATATTAATGATATGTTTGCTAATCACATGTAATCTTTTTAATCTTCCTATATGTTAGTATATCTCCATAATAGTGACCTAGAGTTTGCTTCATATGATTGTAAGAATTTTACATGATTTTATCAGCTTTTTATAATTAAAGTAAATACTTTTTTTTAGTTTATAACAAGTCAAAAGAATTATGTTATAATGAACATGATTTACAAAATTTTAGTAAAAATCAAGTTTACGTTCAAAATATTAAGTTGGGTACAAAAAGTCTGTTTTTCTCAGCCTAATAGTCTATTTGTCCTTAAGCAAATAGCTTTGTCTTTCTTTTCACCTCTTGAACAACTAGCTTCCAGCCCCCTCCAACAGCATTATCCCATACCCCCAATGAAACTACTTATAACACACCCTTGGACCCATGATTTCATGCTTTGTCTTTCTTTTCACCTCTTCAACAACTAGCTTCCACCCCCAAAATGTAAAACTAAAAATTTATAATGGCCATACCTAGAATGAAAAGTAGTTTTGGAAACATCCCCCTCATGGATTCTAGTTTTGATGGTACCCCAATCTAAGGTCCAATTTGGTGAAATACTTAGGAAAATTCAATCTCTCCATTGGGCCATCCACCCAAGGTAAGGGATAATGGTTCTTGATAGTCATTTTATTACGTTTCTTATAATCAACACAAAGGCATATCCCGCCATCTTTCTTGCCGGTTAATAACATAGGAGATCTCCAAGGTGATTTACTTGGTCGAATATGGCCCCGACGTAACAAATCCTATAGTTTCCTAGCAACTTTATCTTCATTCTTCGGGCTCATCCTATAAGTATTATGCATTATATGGTAAATCTCTTTTCAATGTAACTCTTAGAATTATAATCTTAACTTCACAAATAAATTCTTTGGCAATGGCTTGGTGAGCATATCAGCAATACAATTTGATGATGAAACATGGATGAGCTTGATCTCCTTTGTTTGCACTTTCTCGATCACAGAATGACGTGCAATTTCGATGTGCTTGGTTTGAGCATGGGAGATTGGATTCTTGGCAAGTTGTTGGGCTGCTTGATTTTCACAATAGATGCATGGAATTTCTTCAGCCTTGATCAAGTTTCCCCAAAAGTCTCCTTAGCCATAGGATCTCCATTGTTGTTGTTGTCATAGCTTTGTACTCAGATTTGATTGATGAAAGAGAGTATCTTTTTTTTTTGGAAAGCCAAGATATAACTCCTCCACATAAAAATGTAGCAAACGCACTGGTGGATCTTCTATCCACTTTGTCACCTACAAAATTTGAGTCCAAGTATCCTCTCAAACAAATATTAGTCCTTTGATAAACAATGGAAAAGTTCCTTGTAGCCGAGATGTATCTTAATACTCTTTTGGCACTTTTTCAATGACATATTAGTGGACTTTGCATATAGTTGACTCAATTTGCCTACACAGAAGCTAAGATTAGGTCTAGTGATGGCCAAATAGATCAAAGAGCCAATAAGCTTTCTATGGGTAGTGATGTCCTCAACGGATGCTTCATCACTCTCCTTAGAAACTTTTACACTAAGCTCCATGGGAGTTTCAACTCCTTTATAATCTTTCATGCCAAATTTATTTAAGATGGATATAGCATACTTAGATCAACATGTGAAAGTAAAATCATTACTTATAGTGACTTATATTCCAAGTATAACTTTTAGAAGTCCTAGATCTACCATCTTGAATTCACTAGACAAGGAAATTTTTACATTTTCTATGCCATCAAGATCATTTCCTGTGAGAATTATATCATCAACATATAAAACCAAAATAATGATCTTCTCATCATCACATTTGCTATACAATGATGATTCATAACAACTTACTACAAATCCAATGGAAATAAGAAAAGAGTGCAACCTAGGTGCTTGCTTGAGTCCATAAAGACTCTTCTTCAAAAAGCACACTTTGTCTTCTCTCCATCTTTGATGAAGCCCTCGGGTTGGCACATGTAAATTTCATCTTCCAAGAATCCATTCAAGAAAGCATTTGTCACATCAAGTTGAAAGAGCTCCCATTTGAAAGAAGTCGCAAGACATATGATCATTTTAATGGTAACAAGCTTTGCAACAAGAGCAAAGGTTTCATCATAATATATGCCTTTGATTTTCAAAAATCCTTTTGCTACAGGTCTAGCCTTATACTTACGAATGGAACCATCTTGACTATACTTCAATCTATATATCCATTTACAAGTAAGAGGCTTCTTTCCATGAGGTAGATCAACAAGATCCCAAGTTTGATTTTCCAACAAGCATCAAACTTAACTTGCATAACATTCTTCCAACTTTGAGACTTAAATGCTTCTTCAAAACAAGTTCAGTCAAATGGTCTTGTTGAGAGAAAGAATGGAACCTTAGTTGAATCGACAAAGTGCAATGTTGACAAATTCTACAATCTACAATCTGTTTACTAGTATTTCTTTTGCGTACTTACTTCTTCTGCCTATCAACAGAGATAGTGGGCTCTGGCTTTAGTTCTTCTTTCTTGTTTAAAGCCCAAAATCAGGCAGGAGGGACTGAATATTGATGTAGTATTGTGTCCTGCCTGTCAGAGGACATCCAAATGGGTCTCTCTTGAATTGAATACACATGCATAATCAACCAAAATGCAAGCCAATGAGTTCAACAAATGATCTACGTTACTGCTCAGTTGAACAATGATGGATTCCTACTTCTACTTTGTTGCAAAATGAACTAAAATCATATCCTAAGCACTACTATACTTGCATAAATTGACAAAACAAGAAACAAGAACTAATCTACAACATTTTAGAAGTCCAAAAATCAAGAAACCAACCAGTCTTTTGATTCTTGGACATCTCAAGAATATCAAGAACTAGAATGTTGGAGGATATGCAAGATTTGTACCACATTTCTAGCCTATTTACTTTACTTGAATGCTGGTTCTTACATTAATCCACAAACAAGAAAAGAAAGCTAATCCACTCTAGGAAAGCAGCAAATGTAATCCACTCTACAATCCACAACCACACACAAAGGAGGGAAGGGCAAGATCATGAAAGCATCACTCAAGAAACAAGCATGATCAAGGAGCTCAATGGATGCACCAAACTCGTGAAGGCTCTTCTCATTTCAGCATGGAGTAGATACAATACAAAAAAGCTCCTCTTCACAAAGAGGGAGTCTCTTAAATAAGCAAGAGAGCTCCTTAGGTGGCATCCTAGTGGAATTTCCACATTTCACAAACTACAAGTGGAATAATGCTCTCCACTAGAGGTCACCATCAAAAGGTGGCTCACTCTACTTTCTTTATTACATTTGCCTAGAAATACTAGTTCCTACATGGTCATTCCATCTTCCGAGATTCACCATGAGCTTACACAGTTCTTGTTTGTCCTTACTACTAGTATTCCTAGACTCTCATACTCGGCTCCCAGTCTTCGTTCATCTCATCTTCTCGGAGACCTCCTCGGTCTAAGGTGAGAGGTGCTCTTGAGTTGCTCTATCCGAGTATTTTGGGGATTCATCAGAATTCGCGAACATGCATGTTATCACATGCAACACTTCTGAAGTCCTTCTGGGCTAAAGTTGTTTCAACAACAAACTATATTCAGGACAAATGTCCTACTAAAGGTCTCTCAAACAAAACACCATTCGAAGTTTGGACAGGTACCAAACCTTCTTTATCAAACCTATGAGTTTTTGGATGTACTGCTTTTGCGTAGATACCTTGGATCTCAGGAAGAAGCTCGACTTTCAGAGTATCAAATGTATTTTCATCAACTACACTACTTCAGATCAAGCCTACAAGTTGTTCGATCCCATCGAGTCCAAGATATTTACTAGTTGAGTTGTCATCTTCATCGAAGATCAGTTTCAAGACCTCAAAGGAAAAGGCAGTCCCCATGTAGCCGACCTGTTAAATTCTCCTAACACATTAAACTTTCCAGTTCCTCAGTCGACTATTCCCATTGAAGGCCCAAGCTCTTCTACTTTTGACGAACAAAAAATTAACGGTAAATCGGAAGATGATGATGTTGCAGTTCAACAACTATAGTATGATGGAAATGATCAACTTCCTCTATTACCCAGAAGATCTTCAAGAGCAAGCAAATCACCTAACCAGTATATTGGCAAGTCTACAACCTACCTTGTTCAGGAGCCGACGTCTGTCCAAGAGGCACTCAGTCATCCTGATTCAGATCTCTGGAAAGAAGCTATGGATAAAGAGTATTCATCTCTTATCAAGAACTAGACATGGATAATTGTCAAATTACCTGCTAGCAGATCATTTTGAGTTCTGATTTTCAACAAAAACGCCATCATATCGAGCACATTTCACTAGCTTTCTCTCGTTGATATCTCATTTTACATGTATCAGGCAACAATGATTATCCTTTGTGGCTCGATAAGGAGTAGCAACAAGATAGCCATACTGGATCAATCAGTGAGAAAAAGTGGTAGCGTAGATCTTTGATGGTGGAGTTGGTTATGATCTTCATTCAAACCTCAAGAGCTCTCAGTCTCACACTATTTCACAAAGAACATAACATTAAATCTAAACCCTAAAATTTACAAAGAACATAATATTAAATCAAACTCTTTTATCTATATTTTCTTGCTCTCTCTCATGTCTCTCACACACATCCTTCTCTTCCTCTCTCATTCGCTCATAATCATAAATCAGTAAGACACATATTTGTGTTTAACTACACAAAATATACAATACAAGGAAGATAGTGTACAAGAAAAAGTTACAAAGAAAGAAATCTTAGTTGCACATAACAAAACAAAAGAATCGTACTTGGAATGAGACAAATGAAATTGATAGAGTTGAGAAGAAACGTCAAAAGTCGATCTCCAACAATCTCCTGCCAGAATAAAAAATAGGAAAACCCTAGAAAAATGATGCGGCTTTGAGAATTCGGTCGCAAACGTCGGATCCGACATCTGTATTATCCGTCGAAATCCGACGTCCGCTTTGTGTTTTTTTTTTTTTGCGCGGACAGGTGACGTCATCCATTTAAAAAGTTGCAGTCTCCGAAATGGGATGTCGGATTTCGACATTTTTATTGGCCGTCGGAATCCCACGTCTGTAAAAAAAAAAATTCTGGCAAAATTTTTTTTTTTCGACAATTTTTTTTTTCCGACAATAATATGTAACATACTAGTGAAATATTATATTTTTTCGCAAATTTTCCGAAGGTCAAAGATGGAATGAAAGTAAATCTCGAAAAATGTGAAGGTTGAACTGTCGCAATTTTTGTGTTCCCAAAAATGGTGGATTTACATAACATACCATATTCCAAAGTAGTGTCGCTTTTTCGCAAAAATATAGTGACAATGATGAAGCAAAGGTGTCGGCATTTTTGCAAAAAAATACAGCGAAAATAGAAATGTAGCGAAGGTGTCAGGTTTTTCGCATATTTTTCGAAGGTAAGGGATTAACAACAAAGTGTCGGTTGGATGAAATGTAAACAATGTCACATATTTTGCTACAAGACATATGGGCGAAAAATGTGAAGGTGCAAGTATTGCAAATTTTGCAAACTTTGGTGGAAATGATTGGACCAAAGATGACAGTTTTCAGAAACTGGATAAAATGTGAATAGTATCGGAAATTAGTCATAGTAGCGCTTCACTTTTGAGCCATTTACTTGAGTATCAAGTAAATGTCCTTCAAGATCAGCTAACTGAAGTGATCCATTGTTAAAAACTTCTATGACTTTTTAAGGTCCCATCCATCTGGTATGTAATTTTCCAAGAAACAACATGTGTTTGTTATCATACAGAAGCACGTAGTCTCCTCGTTTGATTTTTATTATTTTAATGGATTGGTCAAAAAAAAAAATTCTTTTATTCTGAACTCGTTTAGTCTCGATTAATGAACGACAACAATCCTCCTCCAGTTACGTCAATGATATCGTGTTCATCCATTCGCTCTTCATTACTAATGCAAAACGTCAGAACTTCGAATTCTATTGGTAATATGGAATGCATTCCATACACAAGATAGTATGGAGTCTGCCTAGTTGTGATCTTTTCAGCAGTTCTGTATGCCCATAAAACATATGGTAACTTTTGATCCCAATCAAAAGAATGTGTTTCCATTACTTTATTCAAAATTTTACACAAAATTCTGTTTCCCCGTTCCGTAAGCCCATTCACTTTTAGATTATATGGAGTAGTTTGGCAATGCGTAATAGAAAAGTATGACAACATATTGATGAAATCCATATTGATGCGTCCCGAAAAGGCTCTCTCATGAATACCCATTGCAGTAAGTAGAGGCTCCGCATGGGTCATCCACTGAGTGACCATGCTTGTGCTAGGAAGAATCATTATATCCGTTGCAGATGGGACATCACGATGGATAGTATAGCGCAGAGACTGGGAAGTATCGGTAGAAGACATGATGATCAGAAAGGAATTATAAATGCATGAAAGTGTCTCAGAAGGAAATGCAGGAAATTTGGAAGGCTTTGGTCGCAAGAAAAATTCACAAGAGCTTCGCTAGCACAAGTGAGGAATGAATCGAATTCAGCCAACTTATAGGTGAATTTGGTGGGTCCATTACATTGAAAAGTAGTTGGGCTGATCAGTTCTGAAAAAAAAATTTCAGGCAGGTATAGTACTGTAAAAATAGGCTATAAAAATCTCGGCGAAGGTTTCTAGGGATCTGACCCTATCAGGCGAACGTTTTTCAGGGTTGACGAAGGATGAACCTTCGCCCAGGAGGGTCCTTTGCCCAGGTACTATCATAAATGCATTTTTTCACAATCTGAACCTATGGACAATCTAGTTTTGACATTTTAAGATCATCTTGCAGGTCGACGAAGGTTCATAATGAGGTTATGATGCTCGGCAAAGGTTCCCAAAAAGGCATATCACTGAACATTCGTCTGACTCAAAAATTGAATTTTCTCTTGTCAGAAACCTTCGCCCACCTCAATTTAGATAAATCAAGGGCGGATGTACAGTCTGAGAGCTCAGCGAACGTTTCTGATACTGTATTGGCCAAATCTGCCCAAACCAGTGGTTTTCTAAGGCATTTTCCATAAAAATACTATGTTTCCTTTTTCTTATGCTGATAACTTCATGACTTTTGCTCATCAGTCTTTTCTTATTGTTTTTCTTTTTTTTTAACTGTCTTTTTCCAAAAAAAGTCAACAAATTAATTACTAAAGACAAAAAATTGAAAACAAATAAAATGAAAAAATCTATTGAGATCAAACTTGCTGAACTGACGGAGCAGGCTGCCAAAACTTGCGTAATCGGCTGCCATTTATCGGAGTATCAAATCATTTTCCATCCAAGTGCTCAAGAATTACTGTGCCATAGTTCAAGATTTCCTTCACTTTATACGGGACTTCACCAATAAACTTCAACTTACCCTTGATCAGCTTGGTTTTGTACATCAATGCAAGATCTCCTGCTTCCAAATCTTTCTTGTGCAATCGACGATCGTGCCATGCCTTGTGGCGGGCTTTCTCTGCTGCTAAGGTATGACCTAAAATCAATCGGGTTTCACATTATATGTGCAACGCTTCATGACGAAGTTGTAAAGACTGATTATCATTTAATCGTTCCGTTGCTGCTATGCGTAAAGATGGGATTAAAAATTCAATTGGCATAATAGCATCTTGACCATAAACCAGTTGAAAAGGTGAATGATTTGTACTATTTTTGTAAGTGGTTATGAATGCCCATAATGCTGCATACAGTTTATGTTCCCAATCAGACCGACTCGCCTCAACTATCTTTGTCATAATGGTGCAGAGAATCTTATTGGAAGACTCAGCTTGGCCATTCCCTCTGGGATAATGGGGAGTACTAAATCTGTGTATAACAAAAAAAATCTTTCAGTAAACACTTTATTGATTGGATAACAAAGTGTATACCCCGATCACTGACAATTTCGATCAGACATCCAAATTTGATATAATATTTTCATATAGAAACTTGGCCGTAGATTTCGCATTAGCCACTTTGATAGCTTTGGCTTCAACCCACTTGGTCATATAATCAGTTGCGACGATAATATATCGGGCCTGAGATCCTTGCATAGCGGGATGAATAGGACCAACATAATCCAGTCCCCATTTTTCAAACGGTGCTTGCGATAAAACCGGATGTAAGGGTTCATAATTCTATCGAGTAGGCCGTCGTGCTCGCTGGCAGACATCACATGTCCGAATAAAATTTTCTTGTCCTTATGAAGCGTAGGCCACCAACAACCGGATCGCAAAAGTTTGCGAACAATAATATCTATAAAGAAGTGTCCTCCACTCATGCCATCATGTGAAAACATGATTAAATCTGATACTTCATGCGATAAAACACATCTTCGTAAAATATTATCCACGACGATACAATTGTCCTACAATTAATTGATAAGGCTGAGCCTTATGAATCAATTGTATTTTCTGTACTTTTGTCAAAGAGTCATTCGGTTGTCCTAGCATCAGGTACTCAACAATATCTGTCGCCCACTCAGGTACTGCTTCAACATAGAACAACGCAGCATCTGGCAGTTCATCATCCACTTCAGTATCAACTGGTGCAGATTCAATTCGCGAAACGTGATCGGCTAGATAATGTTGCTTCCCCTTTCTGACCACAATTCGAAAGCCAAATTCAGTCAATAATAATAACCATCTTGCAATACATCCAGTATTACACGTCTTATTTACCAAGTAAAGTAACAGTCGATGATCCGTATAAAATGCAAAGTGCGTTTCCATGATGTAGTGACAAAATTTTCGAACAAAAAAAAATCATGGCTAGCGCTTCACATTCTGTTGTTGAATAATTCTTCTTTGGATCTGTAAGCTGTCTGCTTGCAAATCGTATAAGATAATCCTTCTTATAATCACCTGGCTGCGTCAAAATTGATCCAATGGCGTATTTTGAGGCATCCGTATGAACATGAAACTCTAATGTCCAATCTGGAGAACGCAGAATTGGTGCTGAAGATAATGTTTTTTTTAACTTTTCAAAGGCTATTAATGCCTCTACTGTCCAAATAGGAACAATAGCTAATTTGTATATAGGTCGTGCTAAATCCGCAAAGAAGATAATAAAAATACGATAGTAGTTCCCATGACCCATAAACACATAAACTCCTCGAATTGTTGCTGGCGGTGGCAATTCCACAATAACTTTGATCTTAGAATAATTGGTGGCAATACCATGTCTTGATATCACATGTCGAAGCACCACTCCGTGAGAAACCCATATCTGGCATTTTTCTGAATTTAGAGAAATCTGGTATTTGCGGCATCTTTCAAAAACTTTCTCCAATCGATCCAGGTGGTCTGTATCTGTACTATGAACTCCCAAGTCGTCCAAGTAAATTTCAAGAAATTTGTGCAGATAATCTTTAAAGGCAAATTGCATTACTCTTTGGAATGAACTTGGTGTATTACAGAGTCCAAACGGCATTACTTTGTAAGCATAGGTGCCCCATTCTATTGCAAAAGCAGTTCTGTGGCAATCGGTAGTGCAATCTTAACCTGGTTGTAACCACTAAATCCATCCAGGAAACTATAAGCTTCCGCTCCAACAAGGCGATCCAAAATGATCCTTCCGTGTCACTTTATTCAATGCTTTGAGATTCACACAAATTCGCGATTTCCCATTTTTCTTAGGAACAATGACAATCGGTGAAATCCATTCGGTATGCTCGATCTCATAAATGAAATCAGTGTCAAGCAATCTTTGAAGTTCTTTCTTTATCAGATCTGCCACATTAGGATTACAACGATAGAACTTTGTAACCTTTGGTACTGCATCAGGTACTAAAGGTATGGTATGTTCAATGACTGATGTTGGAATACCCTTCAAATCTTGATAAGACCATGCAAAGCAATCTTGATACTTAATAAGTAATAAACAGAGTGCTTGATACTGTTCAGGAGTAAGTTGTGATCCCATTTGTACAATCTTTTCCGGTTCTCCTGGTTCTGCAAGATTCATTGGCTGCATCCTAGCTAGGCCATCGTAAACCTCTTTTGATTCCGGCATGTGTTCTTCAGGTTCACGATGTGCTTTAGGTAACATGATAACCACATCATCCAGTGTATAACGTTTAAAATGCTCTGGCATATCATGTTGGACTACATTTGCTTGTTCTTTTTCAAAAGGACTTGTCTTGGATCTTCGTTTAGTCTTCTTAGCAGTAATTGATCGTGGAGGTGATGACTTTCGAGATGATAAATCTTTCTTCACAGGTGAAGACTTCCTAGACGATGATGTCTTACTGGAGATCTAACTTGAAGAATCATTCATGACTTTTCCTTTGTCTTTATCCAATAGAGGTGGCACTTCCTTTGAATCGATCTTTTGAGGGAGATTTTCATATTTCAGGACCATATTATAATGTTGCTTTGCTTGTTTCTTCATCATCGAACCTGTGATCCTGTCTCCCTTCAATATAACTGCTTTGGGCGATTTGATTGTTGGTTCATCAGAAACATTATGCACTCCAAATTTGGTCGGATCCATATGATATAGAATCTGTTCATCCGTAAGTTCTGCATTGCTATCATAAGTTAAGGCATGGCTCATTGGTATGAGATCATCCTCAATTGGATCTGGTATAGGTTTCGTTGATATCCAGGCTACATTCAACACATTTAGTGGAAACGTGATTGGCGTATCCAAAGTTTGATCTAACAAGAAGATCTCGCTCATCTCTGATTGAATATCTTGTTGACACATATATCCTGCTGTACAATCAATTTTTGCAAGAGCTTCGTTTCAATTGACAGTATCCGTTTGAGAATCGTAGTGAACTCCCAATTTTTTCTCTGGTCAATCACAAGTGTGATCCGTTGTTGATGAATCGTCATCCACTTTTTGAACCACTGGCTTGATAGTCCAAGTCGTAGGATCAACTTTAACTGCACGTTCACGATTTTCAAAAGTGATTTTGCCGGTAACCCAGTTATGAATTACTTGCGCAACTTATAACCATGGACGTCCTAAGAGAACTCGGTAGACATTTGGTGCTTCTGGTAAGTCCATCACGACGAAAGTAATGACGAACTGTACTCCTACAATCTTGAAAGGTATTTCTTCTACCATTCCTCAGTCACGACAGAATGGTACAAATTTTCTTTTATTTGGGCATTCTGCAACTCTGTGATTTTCTCCACATGCAAAGCATCCAAGTGGTGCTCTGGCCCAAGTTCTCGAGGTTTGTTGTTGAGCGGCAGCATAAATGGCATATTGTTCTGAAGATCCACCTTCTTGATCATTACCGTAGCTCCATTGCTCAACACTTCCGTAAGGTTCTGGTTCCATCAAATTGGCAGGAGGAGTGGAGTGTTTTGGTGGGGCAGTCAAGGCTAGACGTTGCGAGTATCCAAGAGTAGATTGTCGCAGTCTTGCTGCTGGATTGCCTCCATATTGTGGATCTCGATATTCTATCTGGGCATACCGTTGTTAAATTATCCGAGGGTTGAAGTTGCAAAAGACAGTCTCATAGTCAGGTGAATTACACAAATGGCAAACACTGATTTCCATTTGTTTTTTCAATTGAGGACACTCGTTCACTGTGTGATTTTCTGTACAAATAGAACACCAAACATTTTCCCTGATAGGAAAAGTCTTTGCAAACTTCTTAGGTTCCTTGTTTGCTTCTCCGTGGAAATTTTCCAATGCTTTGATCTTCTCATCAAATTGCAACTGCAACTTTTTCATCTGTTTCTGCTGGGTCTTCCCAAGTTTCTCAAACTCACTGAGCATCATTTTTGCAGTAGCATTGGCATCCGTTGATGCAATAGTGGTAGATGTGGTAGTAGTCTGCCCTGCTGTATAAGGCAATATACTGACATTCGGCTCATCATCTGAATCTTCATCCTCCTCCCGAATTGCATCGTCCATCGCATTTTGCAAAAGTGCGTACTCGTTATGGCGTTTCAGCTAACGTTTGATCCGTTTAGGTAGACCTGACAAAAACCACATAATCATTGCATTTTCACTAATCAGCTCAAGCTCACATTCAGACCTAAGACGTTTCACCCTTTCAATGTAATCTCGAACCATTCCCGCTTTCCCATTTTAATTTTACTTTAAAGTAGGAAAGGGTCTTCCATAAACGTCCGCGCTTTGAATCGTGTGATAAGGGCTCGTTTAACAATCTCCCAATCGGTACGCTCAGTTTCATCTTGGTTATAGTACCAATCTTGTATTGTGCTTGTTAAGGCCATAGGAAACAACTTAAGTTTATCTTGAGGATAAACCTCACCATAGACCTCACAGGATTCAGCATAGATCTGGAGAAATCTAACTGGATCTGTTTATCCATTATATTTGGCTAGATCCAATCGGGGTGCTCTTCTAACAATAATTGGATTGACCTCCTGTGGAGCACCTCCAGGAGCAGCTCTAGGGGCAGCCGTCTTTACAAATTTAGATCAAATCGATAATGAGATTGGATAAATTTTTTCAAAAAACAATTTCAGATTAGATCTGCTAGCTCTATTTTACTTTTCAAGAATCAGATTCTATATGATGAAAACCTACCCAAAATTCGATCAATCGATACTTCTTAAAAATGATAAATCTCTCAGAGTCCAATTCAGAATATATCAGATTTGATCCAAATTTTGACAGAGACTTGATCTGGAAAATTAGAAACTAAAAACAGGACTTGCGAAGGTTCTCTAGGCGAAGGTTGTCTTGGCGAAAATTCAACAGTGCTATTTTGGGATAAAAAAAACTCTCTAAACACTTTTCTGGCAATTTCTTGGGAAATAACCTTCGCCGACTTCTCAGATGGAAGATCTGACACAAATAAAACTATGGACAACCGGACGAAGGTTTTTGACACAAGAAGATACATTTTTTATAATCTGACAAGGGTAAAAATCTAAATTTTTTGTGATCTGATCAAGAAGAATCTTCGCCGAACTCAAAAATAGTAGTTTACTATAGATAGAATGTTTTGAAATCTCGACGAAGGTTCTGGCGAAGGATCAAGAGTAATACTGGTAATTTTACAAAAAAGTGACTTTTTTTACAAAAATATGACAATATGACAACTGATCCTCTAAAAACCTTTTTATTTTTGGTATTATTCTTCGTCGACCTGGCAGCAGATAGATCTAAATCACATATAAGCACAGTGAATCGGGCAAAGGTTCCTTTCTGTATTTTTGAGGGTTTTGATCATTTTTGGTATTTTTTTGGTGGTTTTTCTGATGTTTCTGAAAATCTGCTGGGAATTAATCTTCGCCCTTCAAACTGAAGGTTCTGTAGACAAAACCGAAGGTTTTTGCAACTCAGCGAAGGTTTCCTAAAAGAGGGTAAAAAGTTCTAAGCTCTGATGACGCTTTTTGCCTCTTTTTGACCAAATTTGACAGATTTGACCGATTTTTGTTATTTTTACAGATATCTCAGATCCAAATGGATCTTAAGATTGGTGATCTGAATAGCTTTCCCTATTTAATAATCAGATTAGATTTCAAACAAGCAAATCCACTCAAATCTAGCAAAATCAATCCCAAACTAATCCTAAAATGCAGATTTAACACTATTCATGCCATGACAAGATGCCTAATGCAAGCTAACCATCAACCAAACATGCTGCAAACTGAAAAATTGGCGTAGCTCCCCGACAATGGCGCCAAAATTGTAGTGGGTTTCTTTCCTTGCCTAACCTAAATCCAAGATCTAGTCAATCTAGCATCAAAGAGACGGAGTTAGTTGTCACGTGGAGGTTCATTCCCATGAGAGCGATAGTATAGTTCAGATTTTAACATGAATGGAGGACCTAACACTAATATCCATTAACACTTAGCATTAACACTACATCCATTAACCCTACTTCCATTAACCCTAAATCCACAACAATGATAGAAACTTACTCTTCTCTCTGTCCCTTTCTCTCTCACAAAAAGCATAAGAAATAGCAATCCCAATAATGATCAGATCCAACAATTAGCAAAATCCAAAGAAAGCATGAGAAATGGAGTAAAAGAAAGGAAGAGCAAGGACATTCATCAATCCATTTCTAAAGAGAACCAATTTGCTTTATTGAAATGAGAAAATGAACATGAGGAGCAACTCGAGTTGGCCCCTTTTTATAGTAGAGTGAATCCTATTGGTCCAGTCTTGCCTCTCTTTTGATTCAAATTTAAAAAAGTGTGGGAACCATCAAAATTGGAGGGAAACCCAACTTTATTCACTAACTTGACATTTAGGCCCTGCGACATTAAAAGTCCCGCAAAAAGGCCTAAAGTCCTTTTATTAACTTTTAACTAATCAATCAAATAACTATGTGATCATTGGGTTGGACTTACACACGCAGGGTACCCAATTCCTCTCACTTATTAACTAGGTTTAGGGTTGCCTTGGGATCCGCAAACCCTCCAACAACAAGATAGTATGGAGTTTGCCTAGTTGTAATCTTTTCAGCAGTTCTGTATGCCCATAAAATAGATGGTAACTTCTGATCCCAATCAAAAGAATGTGTTTCCATTACTTTATTCAAAATTTTACACAAAATTCTGTTTGCCTGTTCCGTAAGCCCATTCGCTTTTAGATTATATGGAGTGGTCAGGCAATGCGTAATAGAAAAGTATGACAACATGGCCTTGATGGTCTGATTAAGGAAGTGTGTTCCCCTATTGCTAACGAGTTCTAAGGGACATCCATATCGTGTGATCATGTTTTGGAATAAAAAAACTACTATAGTCTTAGCATCGTTTTTAACTGTGGCTTCGGCCTCTACCATCTTGGTAGCATAGTCCGTGGCAACGAGAATGTAACATCGACGAGTTTTAGGGATGATCGGTTTGATAGGCCCAACAAAATCTATCCCCCACTTCTCAAAAGGTGCTAAGGGAATAATTGGAGTAAGTGGCCAATGCATCGTGAAACTGGGTCTCCCCATCCTCTGACATGCATCACATTTTTGAATGAATATTTTAACATCTCTATAGATGGTAGGCCACCAATATTTAGCATTAAGAATCTTTTTTGCAATATTTTTAAGAGCATAGTGACCCCCTGAATCTTTCTCATGTAATGCACTTATTACAGCGGTCATTTCGATTGGTTTTAAACATCGTCAAAGACTATCGTCAGCAGCTAATTTATACAATATTCTATTTATAATTGTATAAGGTCCTACTTTTGAAAGAAAAACAGTTTTTTGCTGTTTATTAAAATGTTTAGGATAAATATGGTCATGTAAAAAATTAATAATGTCCATATAAATTGATGTTTCCAATTGAATACGCATTATATGTTAATCCGGAAATTCATCAGAAATGGGATCAAACTGATTTTTCGTTTTGAGGCAGGATATATAATTAGCATTTTGATGATCCTTTCGCATAATAAATTGGGTAATCTATATTTTGATCATCTTTCTAACTAAGCACTACACCTATTGCAAATGATGATGTAACTACATATACATGGAACTTTTTAGCCCAATTCAGAGGTCTAACTCCAGTGGCTTCTGCTAATGACTATTTCAATTTATCAAAAGCTTGCTGATGGTCCTATGACCAATGATACTCAACGGACTTTTTTAATAAACTTGTTAAAGGAGTTACTACTATGGCATAATTCTTAATTATCCTACGATAATATCCTATGTGTCCTAGAAAACTTCTAAGCTCTCGTAGATTAGTTGGTTCTAATAATTCTAAAATCATTTTTACTTTTTTGATGTCGGCTTGTATACCGTCCTTCAAAATTTTATGTCCTAACAGGATGCCTTCTCTCATCTCAAAACAACACTTGGCTGGATGCAACTTAAGAGATGTCTCTTGACATCTTCTCAATGTCTTCTCTAATGCGTCTAAATGGTCTTTAGTTGATGAGACACAAAAGTCATCCATGAAAATTTCTAAAAGTCTCTTTGAACTTTTTGAAAAATGTTCATCATCATATGTTGGAATGTGGTAGGTGCATTACAAAGACCAAAGGGCATTTGCGTATACGCGTACGTCCCCCAATCAATGGTAAAAGTGGTCTTGGATCTATCTTCCTCTTTGATAAAAACTTGGTTATAACCTGAGAATCCATCTGAAAAGCTATAACGTTCATGACTAGCTACTTGGTCAAGAATATTATCTGTATACCGCAGAGGATGATAATCCTTGGCTGTAGCAGCATTTAGTTTTCTAAAATCTTGGCAAACTCTAATCTTGTTCGTCTTCTTCTTAGGTACTATAACTATTGGTGACACCCACTCAGTGCTTAGAACATGATATATAATACCCGCTCTAAGACATCTATCTAATTCGTCTTTAACTAACAAGGAATACGTTGGATTCAATCTATATTGGTGCTGCCTAACAGGTATTGTTCCATGAATAAGATCTATTCTATGTTCGTCCTGTTGGATTTAATCCTCCTACTCTCCTAAATCCCAATTTTAATCTGCCTCCATTCATGCTGCATATTTTTCTAACTTTGTCACGCAGTCTGCATTTTAAAGGGGTGTGCTGAACTTACTCCTTCCTATATATATCTCATTTTTATTGTAATTGAGAATCGAGAGTTTGCATCTTTCTTGTTCCATCGTTGAGAGTGTAACTCTGAGTCTTTAGTGTTCTGTCGTACACAGTAGGAGAATCATGTGGATTGATCTTTTGATCCCTTGTTCAATTCTTATTGTCATATAAGATTCAATGTTAGAGAATTAAACATTGCTCGTTGTTTAAGAATGAACATTAATGCATTGTCAATGGTGTAATTTCTTACAGTCGTATGTTACTATTGTGAACTATCAAATGGATAAACCTAGTATGATTAGAATCTAAGTTCATCTACCAGTCATATCAAATGAGATTAAGTTCCAAGTCTTTAACTCTATAACAAGTCACAGTATCTATTTGGAAGTGAGATCCGATTTCTATCGTAGAACTCCATCTAGAATGTCGATGTTGTCGTTCATTGATGACTATGATTGTTGGTTTGAGCAATGCTTTGAGAGTTCTTGGATCTGGATGTGGAAACCAATTGTTCTAAATTAGTAGAACAGACTTATGTCTGAATCTTGGTCGATTAACTTTGATAGGGATGTATTCGGTTGTCAATGGAATCAAATTGTTAGACTTTTGTTGTATCTGTGAAGTCTAATAATTTCACTAAGATCTTTTATGAGACTCTATCTAATGTAAAGTTTGTTTTCTATATTCTATATTAAGATAGTATTGGCTCATAACTATAGAAAGTGCACTAATCTCCAATATTCATCCATTTATTATCTCTATGAGAACAATAATCATTTATATTGTATTAAATTTGTGTAATTAAGGAGAACTCAGCCATGACATATGAGATCATCTTTTGGTGTCATTTTTTGAGAATGGTAAGCACCAATTGGAGATTGAATAAATATCTTGAAATCAGATAACTATCTGTTGAAGATGAATGCCAACCGCAGGAAGCAGTTCTAGAGCTAAGCGATTGGAAAGAGCAATTAGAAAGATATCGGAAGCTCCGAGAAGATTTTTTCAAAACTCTTCAGGAATCTACTTAGAGTGGCAAATCACCTACCACTAACTATCGGGAAACTAAAACTTACTTCGATAATCTTCTTGACAAACCTGATAGCTTACCTGAAACAGTTTTTCTTAATATTCTTGATACAGTTGAACTGGATATCTCCGAACTAGATCCCGAGCCACATGTACCAGATATGGGGGCTCCATAACCGAGATTCACACATATATCCAATATCAAGTATGACTATTTCAAATGTCAACTAGTTTGATAGTTTAGTCTAGATTGTTCATAGTTTGATAAAATGCCATATACACATTTGAGGCCAATTTCATATTAGACTTAGAGTTTGACTTTTCATAGTTATATTAGTCTAAAATCATTTGAGTAAACACTTTTGGAAAGTGTGGGAATTCATATTACACGAGTTTTAGTAGATTCAAATTTGAGTAGCAGAGACATTGAATCTAGTCACAATAATAGTAGGGTTTTCTATTATGGAGGGAAAACAAAGTTTGAACATAGGTTTGGACCTGTTATAAAAGGTCGTGGAAAGAGATTCAACTCTCTCTCTCTTATCTCATTCATGCTTATACATGGTTCTCTTGGGTTCTACTATCCATTGGTGCACTATACTTGTGATATCTTGCAATTTTGTGTGTAGAATGTTCATTTATTGCTATTTTCAAATCCACACATGTGAAATACAGTAGATTACTGTAATTGTATGGACAACAACATTATTTTATATTTTGGTTCATGTTTGATCAAGATCTATTAGAGTTTGCATCTCATTCTTAGTGTAGATGCTGATTTTTCTACATTGGCAAGATTGATGAATTGTTGTCTTTCTAACCAAAGATCATTTTGTAGGTTTGGATCTTATCAGAGCTTGTGTTTCAGGTTACGAAGGAGGCATTCACATCTATCAATGATTTGGAGAAGATATCAATGCTAGAGCATGCTAGATTGGACTCTACACCAAAATCAAGTTTCTTGCATATGTAGATTGGATCTTTTGTAGATCAAAACTCTATTTAGGGTTATATTCTTGATCAATTCCAATTTCCAAACATACTTACTGAAAATGGCAAAGCCTAAGTGGTGGCTAAAAGATTCAATATCATTAGGCAATTGCATGTAGTTTTTGAAATAATCAATTTTTTGTGATTTTGTAAAAACTCTAATATTGATTGGATCTCTAGATTGTGAAGTTATTGAACTTCATTTGAGTGTGTTTCAATCTTAGGAAGTGGCAAGAGTCATTAGATTGAGGATAGATCATAGATTGATCAAAATTTCACTATTCTATATGTTGATTTGCT
>MU834038.1:0-49943 GCA_029204225.1 Diphasiastrum complanatum
ATTCTTGGATATAAGAGTCCAAGCTTTTACTATCCATTTTGCAGTTCACAAATTTTTGGTAGTAATCGACATCATCAGCTATCATGGAAACGTTTTTAAAGACTTCCGCAAAAGTATCTCAGGCTGTGGGTTGCCGACAAATCCCGCCACCATGACGACGCCTTGCCACGTACAGCACGACACTTTAAATTTTTTTCTTATTAGGAATCTCATACAAACTGAAGTAACTGCTCCACTTAATGAGGCAGTCCGGTCCTCCACAACTTTCGGTCTTTTCTCCTTCTTCTTTCTCGAATAGGTTTCAGGCTAAAACCCAAGGTTTGAAGAAGATAATAATTCAATCTGAATCAAAAGAACTTCCATTTGCTTATCTCTCATATTATTCTGAATGGTTTATATCATTGACTGCTGGACTCAATTGCTAGCATGTATGATGGTGCAGCCGGATTTGGCACAGCCGAATTTGCAGCTTCTCCGGCCATCTTGAATTATCTATTTTTAAAAAATAATTAATTTTTAGTTAATAATATTATTAACTATAAGTGAAGTATAGTTGACCGATTCTGACTAAAATTGACTCCAGTATGGTCAATTCACTAACTTAGTTCAGTTCATAGACAATTCAAAAAATTGGAAAAAATTGAAAATTTTGAATTTTCGGAATTTAATTTTTTTAAAAATTTTATGTAATTTGAAATTCATCAAAACATGCAACATTAACTGCTTTTTTGACATTATAAAATTTTTACGTAAATTTTAGTTTTATGGAGATTGTCAGCCTAATTTACATTTGTGACCCAACCATCAAAGCACATGCGTATGACCACTCAAAACGATCATAAATCCCTCATGCATGCCAAAAACACTTTCAGAATCAACATGCAACCAATCCATACAAGCACAGTACCACAATTTAGGGAAAAACAAGCATGCAATCAGAACATTTACATATCATTTCTTGCCATGTGTACTATATTTGGATCCTTATTGTTTTTGTACGGACATCAACTTTATTTCATTTTATGTTTGATGTTTGATCAAGTTCTTATTAAGTTTGTATCTCTTTCATTAAGTAGATGCTGATTTTTCTATGATGCAAATGGTGTAGATTGTGTTGACTTTCATACCAAAGATTAAGAGGATGATTTTGGATCTTAGTGATTCATATTTCTTCACAGAGGACACTTCTTATCATGCATTTTTCATCTTTCATGATGAGCCAAGAGATGTTCAAGATGCATCCAATCAAAAGAGTGGTATGAAGCCATGTCAAAGGAGTATGAAGCTTTGATTTCCAACAATTTTTGGGAGCTCGTGGATCCACCTATCAACAAGCATGTTATTGGATGCAAGTGGTTGTTTAGAGTGAAGTACAACAATGATGGATCTATCAACAAATTTAAAGCAAGACTATGTGCCAAGGGATATGCTCAAATTCGTGGTCTTGATTATAAAGACACCTTTGCACCCATGGCCAAGATTGTCACTATAAGGATAATCATTTCTATTGCATGCTATTTCAAGTGGAGGATGTTCCAACTTGATGTTTCTAATGCCTTCCTCAATGGCTACTTCAAGGCTCTCATCAATACATGCTAGCTCATCACCGAATGCTTTAACCTTAGTCTCTTCATTCTTTTGCAAACTAGAAAATATTTGTCTTCTTACAGTTAGAACCCTAGATGTAGACTTGGATTCATAAAGCTTCTTCAAAGTTTTCCAAGCCTCAAAAGATGATGTGCACTTATCAACTTCCTTGAGAAGCTCATTGGCAACATTAATCTTTATCATGTGTAGAGCTCTTTTAGCTCTCTTGTCATACCTCAACTGATCTTGGGGTGCTTGACATCTCTTCTCCACACCTATAACAATCTCCATCAACTCATTCATCTCCAATAAGAACTCCATCCTCACCTTCCAAGTAGAATAGTTGATTGAAGTAAGTCTAGCATTGCATTCCAACATGAAGCCACTTGAGGTTGTCATGTTGCAATGATTTTTTCTTCTCTTTGAGCCTGTTCCAATGCACTTAGCACTCCCTTAGAATCAATAAATAAAACTCAAGAAGAAATCACAAAGATATGGAACATTCTATTCTCTCCTTTTTCTATTTTTTCTAGCAATTCCTAGCACATAGAATCTTGATTTCTTGATCACAATAGATCTAAACACAATATGATGAACTTTTGCTAACACCTAAGATTGAAATACACTCTTGAAAAGTTCGAAAACCTGAAAATCAAGAGATCCTACCAGATTTAGAGTTTCTCCAAACATACAAAGTATTGAATCAAGAAGAATCTAGATGCAAAAGCTAGATTCTTGATATGACATTTACTAGAATGTATGATTCTTTACCATAGGCAACTTTTGTCTCCACATTCTAGTTAGTGGTTTAAAAAATCAGCCTACTACAAGTGATTTGATAAAAAATGATGATAGGATTGCAAAGATCCACTTTCTATACCAAGCATTTGTGTGTGTAGAGCCTCCAAATCTACAAAAAAATTATGGCACCCTCAAAATATACCACTAGATTTGGTTGAATCTCCAAATTTGGCCTACAACTTGCTCTGATACCATGTGAAAATTTAAGATCTAAAATGCACTTGATGGATCTTTGATCTTGGGCCTATTTGATCAACACATCTAGAAATAGCTAGAAGGTAGAAATCAACAATTTTAGCATGCTAATATTGCATAAATCACTTAGGTCTGATCATGAACATAAAAATACAGTAAGGTACGTTCGTACAAAAGCAGCAACTTATTGTCCTTCACATGCGTGGATTCAAGATCTACAAGAAAATCAACATTCTACACATAGAAACTCAAGATACATGAGAAAGTGACATGAGATGGACATAGAATCAACAAAGATGAGTTTTCCATGTATAATAAGAGGAAAAAGATCAGTTCTCCATGCTGGTACAACTATTTATAACAGCCATAATGTCATTTGGCCTTATACTCCAACTATGCCCTAAAATGGCAACTTCTAGGTACTTAACAAAAAATCTAGCAATTATGGTCCAAATGCAATGTACCAAAATTGACCAATAAGAATGGGTTCTAACATGACCTCATCCACTTATGTACTTGTTAAAAATAGTAATAACACTATTTAGCTTATTGACAGATATGAAACTATCTCTAAGTTGAGATTTCACTTTGGCTTCCAAAAATGCGAAATAAAATATTGAGACTAGTTGACAATTTTCACAATCGATAAGTCGGATGACCCTTTCAAGCCTGTCTAATAATAAGGTATTTTTGCAGACTGTGCACCAATGCGAGTAAAATTGCAGCAAAATGAAAGTAGATTACCATGGAATTTAGGAGAGTAGGAACAAAGGAATCATATACTGATGGAAGCTGCTAGGTGTATGATGGCTCATGCGAAGGCACCAAAACAGTTGTGGGCAGAAGTAGTGGCTACATCAAATTATCTTCAAAATCGTATTTTGAAATTTCAAATACCGGATAAAATTTCTCATGAGATATTGTGGAAGTCAAAGCCAAACCTAGCACATGTTCGGACGTTCGGATGCGCAGTGTATATGCACATACCAGATAAGCTGAGAAAGAAACTCGATGAAAAGACAGAACAAGGTTTTCTGGTAGGATTCGAGTTACATTCGTCATATTATCGTGTCTATGTACCCAAAACTGGCAAGATAAAAGTTGTTCGAGATGTCAAATTTGATGAGTCGAAGTACATAGCAGACAATGATCTAGTCGGCTATGAAATTCTTAAAAACTATTATGAGCTACCAATGACTACAGAAGTAAAACAAGTAGAAGATGAAAGAGAGTTACCAGATTCAGAGGGAGGTCAAGATCGAGTACCTGACAGACTTGAATCACTAGCTCAAATCAGAATCGAACTCAAAACCTGCAGAATCAAACTCAAAACTACTTGTGAGAAGATCTGACAGACAACGAAAACCACCAAAAAAATATGGTCACTTTTAATACAGCCATCGAATTTTGTGGTATCTCTGATGAACCTTAAACATCCGAGAAAACTGTTGATGGACCAGATAAAGATTGTTGGATTCAAGCAATGGAGGACAAAATGTCATCCACGTATAAGAACAATGTATGGACACTTGCACATATTCCTGATGGAAGGAAACCAGTCAAATGCAAGTGGATCTACAAGATCAAAACAGGTCCTGATGGTGCAAACATCAGATATAAAGCTAGGTTAGTTGCTAAAGGATTTTTACAGAAGTATGGAATTGACTACACTGATACTTTCTCACCGGTAGTCAAACATACATCAATTCGCTTGTTATTCGCATATGTGATGGCTCATGATCTGAAAATCCATATTGTGGATGAGAAGAGTGCTTTCTTGCATGCAGAATTGGAAGAAGACTTATTCATGGACCAACCACTTGGTTTTGTAAGCCAAGAATATCTAAAATACGGATGTCACATGAATAAAAGCATTTGTGGTCTGAAACAAGCAGCTAGACAAAGGTATAGAAAGAAGGACGAAGCACTACATTCCTTAGGCTTCAAACCTCTATTTGTTGAGTCAAATGTCTACATCAAACATGTCCAAAATGAAATAATCATTCTAGCTGTCTATGTTGATGACACAATTATCCTCTCAAGAAGAGGTAAGTTCAAAAGAGACATTTCTAAACTATTTGAGATCGCTAACCTAGGAGAAGCTAAAATCTATCTAGGCTTGTAGATCATGAGAGACTTTGAAGGTGGTAAGTTTTATTTTCACCAACAAAAGTACACTCAAAAGATCATTGAAGACTTCAACATGCTCAAATGCAAAGGTGTGCATACTGCCATGATACCTGGAACAATAATGAGCAAGGTGGATTGTCTACAGACTCTCGAGGAAGAGAAAGGAATGGCCAAAACACCCTATCATAGGCTGATTGGATATTATTAAATCTAGCAGATAACACCATACCTGATATAGCGTTTGCAGTATATAGGTTGAGCCAATATAATCAAAATCCAGGATCGTTGCATTGGAAGGTAGCAAAGAGAGTATTACAATATCTCCAGGAAACAAAAGATATGGAATGTGTTATTCGAAAGAAGCTGGATTTCACATCGAGTCTTACAGTGACGCAAGCTGGGCATCCATGAAGGATGATAGCAAGAGTATTTTAGGAGGTTGTGCTCTAGTATCTGGTGCAACCATACTTTGGATAAGCAAGAAGCAAACAACAATAGCTCAATCTTCCTGTGAAGCCGAATATGTAGCAGCAGCCAAGATGGCAAACGAGCTGGTCTAGGTCAAACAGATGTTGAAAGGATTCGATGAATCTATTTCTGAACCTTATGTCTTGTTAATGGATAACACTTCAGAAATCTATCTTACGAAAGATCCTATATTTTATTAAAAAATGAAGCACATAGCTATCAAATATCATGTGATTTGAGACTTAGTCGAGAAGAAGATACTGAAGACAGTTTTCATACCCACAAAGGATAGCTTATATCTTTACGAAGCCACTCAGTAAGGTTTTGTTTGAGAAACAACGAAGAAGTGGGGTTAATCCAACTGCCCACTTTGAGAGGGAGCTGTAGAACACCTGTCAGATAGATCTCGATTCTACTAACAAAGCGCGCAGTTTACTTGACAAAGGATGAGAAAGAAACGAACGCGAACTCGAAACATTTCTATTTGTGACCAACTCGAAAGATTCGCGAAGGATTTGTGAAATTTATCTTGCAGTCAACTTGAAAGATTCGCAAAAAATTCGCGAAACAGCTCGTGGCTTTATTGTTGAAGCTCGAATGATTCACGAACAGAATCTTGTCGCAAAATAGTTTGTATCTTGTTCAAACCTCAGATGTCGTGAACAATTTGCAAAATCTTTTGGATTCTTTTCCAAGCTCACCTGTCGCAAAACTGTCGCGAACAGTTCGTGAAATATTCTGAATTTCTTCTTCAAGCTCAAAGTTGTCATCTGTCGCGAACAATTTGCGAAAGACAAAAATGTTGCGAAGAGACAAGTGTCGCGAACAATTCGTGAAACACGAAGCTGAGACGAAGAGATGGACTGTCGAGAATATTTTGTGAACAAAAATTATTTGACCTTGAAAACAGAGCATCTATTTGAATATCAACTGTCAAAAACGGTTAGATATCTACTATTACAGAATTAAAAGGCCAAAAGACCTCTAAATAAAAGGCCAAAAGACCTATCATGTTGCAATATAAATACATGTGCACTACTCGTTGTAACTCACTCAATCAAAGACACAACAACGAGATAAGACAATGAGAGATGTATATTGATGATTCAGATTCAGAGTTATAAAAATCCGTTTTTGATCAATAGTTTCTTATTGTCTAAAAGTTGTCTTAAATTGTATCTTAATTCCACATATTATTTTCGCACGCATGTTCAATTAGAGCAAATATTGTTCTATTAGTAAATAGATCGGATACATACCCAATTGAAGACAATGATATTAGTTTGATTTATTCAAACTTTCATCATGTTCTCTGTGGAAGAATAATTACTATTTTTCCTACAACAAACATATAGAAATCAGGTATCATTATCTTAGAGAGAAAGTGCACAGCAAGGAAGTAGAACTGGTTTTCTGCAGAACAAATTACATGGCAGTAGATTACTTCACAAAGGCTCTATCAAAGGAGCAATATCTCAGATTTAACGATATGTTAAATCTGAAGATCAAAATTTTTTAGGATCCACATTAAGGGAGAGTCTTAGATTTCTTATGCTCAGTCTTAAACAAATCGTTCAAGTAATGAGCATCCTGAAAAATCGAAGACCGACAACATATTTTTGGGCATTCACATTTTTTTTTTCCTTGAGATTTCTTGTACCTTAGAAATCATTTTAAGGCACCTTCTCCTTCTTCGTCTTTTTCGCTTCTTAGCAAAATATGTGACACACTGCCTCTAAACTAAGACACTTTTTGCCTTTCTCACTGCCTTTAGTTTAAGACGCCTTCGTCTTCTTCTCTGCCTTCAGTGCAAAGCACTTTTTTTGGCTTTTTTGGCTTTTTTGTCTTCTTCGCTACCTTGAATCTAAGGGCGCCTTAGGGATTTACATACCTTTAGTGTAAGGACACCTTCAGGAGTTGCATACCTTCAGTCTAAGGGCACCTTCGAGTTTTTCAGCTTTTTTGCGTTCTTGCTACATTGGCTGACCGACGTCGCCAACTTATTAGCAACCCTAAAACAGCTGGACAACCAAATATCCCAAAGGCGGTTAGCGGTTACCAACTTTGTACGTATGCAAAGATTGGCATAAATAGCATTAAAAGCTTGTAAGATATTTTGTCTCTCGACACTTGTAAATATATATACTAGCTGAATCAAGCCTATGTAAGAGAAAATTGAGTTAATTGAAATTCTTTTTCAATTAGAGTTATCTGTAGCTAGCGTTATCACGCTCAACAAGCTGGCGCATTCTGTATGAAGTCTTCTTCTTGAATAATTCTGCTGCTAATTGTTGTGTTTCCGTTTCTACACGTCACGCTCAATCCTCGAGCTTCTGTTGCTGCTCATGTGCAGCCGCGATTTTACGACATGATATCAGAGTAGACATTTCTATTGCGGATTATCAGTCTTGTTTTTATCAAGAGGTCTTTCTAGCAAACGCGCAGCCAATAGTATTCCGACAGTCGTTGTTTCTACCAACGATCTCATTCAACCAGAATGGATCCATCATCTAGTTCATCTCTCATTGACAAACTCGATGAAGATAACTACCATCTCTGGATATTCAAGATGAAGGTTATACTTCTAGCCAAAGAACCGTGGGACATCGTTGATGGCACAAAACTCAAACCAGAAGGTGATGCAGTCGTCATCACCAAGTGGAGACTGAGAGATGGCAAAACATTTGCCATGATTACCCTCAACATCAAGGACACTCAGATCAGTCACATACGTGCTGCTCAGACTGCTAAGGATGCATGGGACATCCTAACAACTCTCTATGACATTAGAGATGTTACGTCCAAGCTTCATCTGAGGAAGAAATTCTTCACCCTCAGAATGTCTGATGCAAATAGTGTTTCGAGTCACGCTGTCGCTCACGCGCACCCGCAATTTTATGACAGGTACAAGGCTTCCATATTCATGTGACATAGCCTCTTGTGCCACAAAATATTTGTCGATAACTTCTACATCTGGAAGTTAAAACTCCAGATCATGTTGATAGATAGATCTTTGGGATGTAGTAGAAGGTGTTGACCTGAAACCAGAAGATGGTGATCAAGTGAAGGCATGGAAGATCAAAGATCAGAAGGCCTTAGCATGTATCACACTCAATCTGGTCAACTCCCAAATATCCCATGTTACCACATGCAAAACCTCTAAGGATGCATTAGATTTGTTATCAAATCTCTATGAGACTCATGATGTAACCACTAGATTACATCTGAAAAGGAAGTTCTTTACTCTTAGCATGTTTGATTCTACTGCCATCACTTCTCACATCAACAGCTTCAAGTCTTTACTGATCAGTTATCAGCTGTAGGATGCTCTATTCAAGATGATGATGCCATTATGACCTTGCTTTCTTCTCTTCCAAAGTCTTATGAACATTTTGTGGTGATGATCTCTACACAACCCGACCTCACTCTTCAAAAGGTGATCAATCATCTTCTTCAAGAAGAAATGCGGAGAAAGACCAACAGCCTGTCTATCAAAGACAAATCCATGGCTCTATACACCAAGAAGAAAGACTACTCCAAGGGCAAGAATCAAGTGCATTAACAACAACAGAAGCCTCACACTCAAGGTGAGCATGGTGGATCGCGCAAAAAGCTTTTCTGCAGATATTGCAAGAGAGCCAATCACGACATCATCGAGTAAAAAAGAGTGAATCAATGATTAAAATAATACTTGTGACATTTTGTTGCAGATCAACAAACAAAATGGATTGATTGGTTGAATCTAGCTGAATTCAGTTACAATTCAATGTTTCACATGTCAACTAGAATGATATCTTTCTATGCATTATATGGATTTAAGCCAGTAAAACCAAACGATATGGAATTAGTAGATGTAACAATAGCAGATGAGTTGTAGAATATGCAAAACATGTTAAAATTACACAAGCTAGTTTGATTTTTCCACTTGTAAATTGCATTGAGGCCATGTTCGGGAATGTCACACGTGCCAAAAGCATAGGATACTCTTTTCTAAGTCATATTCCTAACCTTTCTTTGGAATGGAACCTTTGGAATGATGCCAAATTGTGCATAGATAGGCTAGAGAGATTCTAGGAGCTAAAAATAGCAATTTTTACATTGTTTTGAATCTCGAGATCTCGTTAGGGTGGATATTATGAACTAATCGGTTAGAAATTAGGGTTAGGTCTTGGATGGATAAGAGGAAGCCCTAAATGCTCATATCCAAGGCATTCATGTTTAAATATGTGATGGATCTGCCATCCAGTTATGAGTAAAATTGAGATCTTCCTCCATGACTAGTTTTGGTCTATCATTTGTTTGATGATTGTTATTGGCATTTCGATTTTCACATACGTGAAGAGTTTAGCATGATTTTGGAGCCAATTTGTGGATTTCAAGCCAAGATAAGCTAGAAATCAGTATGTGTTCTAGCTATTAGATCTTGATTGGATCTCAATTAGGTGCTTTCTCCATCATTTCTAGGATCAATTGGACTTATATTGTTGTATTTTTAAAAACAAATTCTCAAGGCAAATTAGATCGTATGTGAGAAGCTCAACAAAGATGAGATATTATGCTGAAACGCTACAGTGTATTTATAGATACAACCTCACCATCAATCGTTTTTTAAGAAAACCCAAAGTGAGAAGTTGTCTCATCAATTTTAATGGACCATTTCAGATTATCAAATGAGTTTGAGAACTAGCATATGAACTGGATCTACTGATCATAATCAAAATGCACAATGTGCTAATTTTTTTGAAGATGCATATTGGTAAGGATGTTCAAACAATGGCTAAACTACCACCAATAAATGAAAGAGAGAAGTTGGTAGCCAAACCAAAGATAATAGTTGGGTATCATAATAAAAAGCTATGAAATGCAAGGAAAATATGGTAGTACCTGATTAAATGAAAGGAGTTTCCAGCTAAAGACATTGCATGGGAAGTTCATTCCTATATGAGGAGGTGACTTGAAATTTTAAAAATGTCAAAAAAGTGAATTTTGAGGACCTTGAATAGATCTTTCACATTCTACATGCATGAGACACTATCAAATCACTCTTGATGAACTCAGATCTTGATGAGCTATCAAACACAATTTGAATCTAGGCAAGAGCTCTTGTACACAAAAGGCAATCGTCACCCAAAGTCAAGCAAGTTTCATGCATATCCTTGAAATAACTAAGTAAATCTCATTATGAAGGGCCAGACAAGCACCTTGCTCTTGGGTAAAACCAACCAAGCTCTCGGGTAGAGAGAGAAAAGCCCAGAATGTCATCAACTTATCAGTTAGAGATGCAATTATTCCCTATATTTCAGATTCACCTCTAAAAATGATTGGATCCATGATTTGTACTTCAGAATTTGATTGGACCTCAACTCAATGTGATGAGTTTTTGACCAATGGTGCACCGATTGCAATTTTTCACTTCTACACTTTATGACATGTGTCAACACCTCATAGGACTCAAGATGTATGTCTATTTGCCTATCCTAACCATGCATTTTGATTTGTACAAGTCATGACGGGATTGGAGCCCAACCTCATGATGCCACTTGGCATGCTTTGACATGATAAGCTTTTGTCTAGTTTCACATTGCTTTATGACACAAGCTAATTTATGGCATGAATTGAATAATGCATTTAGGCCTACTAATCACACGTGGGAACATGCTCCACACATGTGTGATTAACATATGTACACAAAAATGTAAAATCGTCAAACTAGATTTTGCATAATATTTACCAAAGGTCTTTTGGAGTGTGACACTTTCCGCCACATGACATTTCACAAGGATTATTTCTCTTCATTAGTTGCAAATCCAAGGAGCCAATAGGAACATTACTATAGCAAATGATGCTCAATGTATCATTGAGGGAATTGGCACAATCCCTTTGTATCTTGGTTCTAAGAAAAAGACTAACCTTGACAATGTCTTGTATATTCCTACAATCATGAGAAATATCTTAAGTCTAGTGTCTCCCACAATTGTAACTTAAGTGAGGAATTATGCTAGTATAACATAGAGTATGCTCCATCATAGTAGGCAAGTTCTTGGCTTGGAAAGGCTCGAGGAAAAATCTTTCTTTAAGGATTGCTATCTATAATTTGCTAATATTTCTACTTTTGTAATGATGGTGTGAAGAATGTCAAAATTGTTAGGATTTTTGGGAATTGTAGATGGTTATTAGTGTGTATGAGTTAAGAAAATAGCTTTGAAAGAGTGGACAATGGTAGTGTGAAGTAGATGAATGAGTAGAACATGTAGCTCAACAATGTCTCTAAAATAGTCCTGTTCAAATTTGAAATTGAACACTTTTTAAAAAGCAAGCTTGTCTTTAAGAACATTAAAGTGTCCCAACTCCAAAATTCAACACTAGTATTAATGGATGGTGAAGGTGGGATTACATGTTAGCTCATACCAAATTTGGATATAGGGATGGTTATGTCATTGTCAAAGGCTGTTACTTTTTCTTAAGTTGGTATAATATCAATTGAATGATGAAGGACAATTAGGATAAGTGGCCAAACATATTCTTGCTGTGAAAATTGTCAACATTTCCTAGCTAGTTTGAGGCCTAAATTGGCAATTTTTGTACATAATTTTGGATCTAGCCTTTCACACATGTAAAATGGCCTAGATACTTTTATTTTAGTATATATTTCATATTGAAGAAGTCCCAAAACTTCAAGACCTTTGAAATGACACCAAAATCATGTTATTTGGACATATAGGCCAAAATTGGCTAATTTAGGCTACTAGTGCCCTAAAATTGGGTCCTAAGTTCTAGAGAGAGGAGAGAGTCTTATCTCTCTCACCTATATTAGGCTGAAATTTATGGAGAACAGGTTGGAGAAACGTATTATATTGTTGAGAGAGATCAATAGATCATTGTCACAGTTTCTTCCTCCATTGAGAGCATTGCTTTGTGTATTGTCTTCAAGCTATTATGTATGATCTTAGGAGATTTCCAAAAGTGGTAGCATGCTGTAGTAAGGCCTTTTTGCTATTATTTTTGGCTGCCATCAGTACCTTTCATTAGTTTCTTTTGTCTCTTGAATGCTTTGTCAAGTTCATGTGTATCAAATGTAGCATTAGGATGCTTTGCCATTTCTAGATTTTGTAGCTTGTTGTGCAAAGATCTTAGCCAAGTATTTTAGGAGTTTGGATCCATTCAAGATCCACTTTTTTCACATGGTATCAGAGCTAGTTGGCTATTATTTCTAGTAAGGTTTTCATTTATGGTGATATTTGGATGTTTGATCAAGTTCTAGCATGATTATGCATTGCACTGTTGATCAAATTTTACTAGCCTTTGTTTTGTGAGTTGAACTTGTGGATTAAAAGCATATTTCAGGTCTATTGAAGATCAGACATGAAGAAGCTATTTTTGATTAGATCATAACACCTAGTCATTTGTTGATTGTGAGGCTTGTGCATCTTCAATACTAACAATGTTCTGTTCAATGTATTGTTGACAATCTCCACTTCTGTGGATGAACACTTTCCTTTGTGGATGAACATTCTCCTTAAGTGGATGAACCTTCTCCTTAAGTGGATGACAAATACTCTTTGAGTGATATTGTATTTCTCCAAAAGGCTGAGCAAAGCTCCCACTTGGATGAAAGATCCCCTTTTGGGTGAACAGATTGTCAACAATCTTTTGCATAAATTTTGGTGTACTTTGTTGAGCATGTAAGTAACTCTCCTTTTGTAATTCGATTGGATCATTTGCTGAAAGGTTTTAACCATTAAGCAAATGTGTTTTAAAGTTATTAACAAGTTGAGGAACATTCTCATGTGAAGTGATCTTAGATCTACATCTAAACACCAAGATTTGACAAGCTAGTGAAGCTAGTCTTGTGATTCACTAAGTGTGCTCTTTCATTCACCTCTAAAGCTTGTATTTATCATTTGCTGGAGCTATAAACTTTTAGAAGTGTGGTTTACATGTGGTTTTACAGGTTGGATCAATATCTTAGTGTGTTGATCATATGTTGATCAAGTTTGTTCAATTCTAGGTATTCTAGCCTAGTCTTTTGTATTTTCTAAGAATGCAAGTAACTCCACACCATAACTTGATTTGGTCACTTGCTGGAAAGTTTGAGAGCTTAAGCAAGAGTGTGTTCAGGTTGGTTTGAGTTTGTAGTCCCTTCTTAGTGTGTGCAAAGTGTTGCATGTGTTTCAATCTTCCTTTCTATGCTTGGAAACCAGCCAGGTTCAAGATAGAAGTGTTTTAGGGTCCTAAATCTTCTTACATATCCTTATCCATCATTTGTTGAGAGGAAAGTGAGTGCTAGGTGCATTAGGACAGAGCCTAAAAGTTGAAAAATCATTATATTCATGGCTTCCAATCACGGGATCATGTTAGAAACTAATGATAGGTTGCGTTCATCAAACTACTCTACTTGGAAAGTGAGGATGGAATCCTTAATGATAGGTTGCGTTCATCAAACTACTCTACTTGGAAAGTGAGGATGGAATCCTTACTTGAGTTGAATGAACTTATGGACATAGTTGCAGGAACTGAAGAGAGACCACCCATAGCTCAAGAGCAACAAAGTTTGATAAGAAGGCTAAAAGGGCTCTTCATATCATCAAAATGAATGTTACCAATGAACTTCTCAAGGAAGTTGGTAAGTGTCAAAGTGCAAGTGAAGCATGGAATGCCTTGAAGAAACTCTTTGAATCAAAGTCCACATCTAGGGTATTGACCCTAAGGAGGCAAATATTTTCTAGTAGACAAAGAGAGGGGAAAAGTGCTCATGCATTTGTCTTGGTCTTTAAGTGATGATCTAACATGCATTGATGAAAGCATAAAAGATAGTGAAATAGTCCAGGTTATGTTGAATGGTTTGCTAGATGAACATGCTAACCTTGTGCAAAGTTTTGCCATTTAAAGAGCCTTGTCAAGTGTGGTTGACTTGCAAGAAATCTTATTGGATGAAGAACATAGGTTGCAATCAAAGCTTGATGGTGCACCCTTGCAAGGTGGAGGTGAAGAGGCTTTCTTCACAAAAGGCAAAGTCAAAGGAAAGTAAAGGCAAAGGGAAATGGTCCAAAGTTGGTAACTTGGATCATGATGATCACTCTTCCTCCTCTTCTACTTCTTTTAGAAAGAAAGATAAGTCAAAGTTCAAGTGCCTTTATTGTGAAATAAAATGTCATTTTGCTAATGAATGTCATAAGAAGAAAAGAGAGCAAGGTGAGAGGCAAGGAAATCTAGCAATAGATGAAGAAGAGGATATCATTTCTTAATCTCTTGTTATGACTTCAAGTTTGCTTTCACATATAGATGGGAATGATCCTTGGTGGATTGATAGTGGAGCCTCATCTCACATGACAAGACATAAGGAATACTTTTCATCCTTATTGTCTTATGAGGGAGAGAGCAACATCATTTATACTGCAAATGATGGTCAATGTGACATCAAAGGCATAGGCACCATTCATATTTCTCTTTCAACAAATAGGAAAGCTAATCTTGAAAATGTATTGTACATTCCTTCAATCACTAAGAACTAGCTTAGTGTTAGTCAAATGATTGACAAGGGGCTTGATGTTGAGTCCATTGGAGATGCTTGTTTGATAAGTAAGTGTGGATCCTTGATTGCTAAAGGAAGAAGGCATGGTAAACTTTTCAAACTGGATGCATGTGTGATCTCTAAGAATGAAGGATGTATGGCTAAGGAACAATTGACAAACCAAGAAGTTTGGCATAAGAGGTTGGGCCATCCCAACTTCAAATCTTTGGAGGTAATGGCCAAGAAAGAGCATGTTCTTGGTCTCCCTAAAAGTCTTGTTGCAAATAATACATTTTGTGAACATTGTGCCTTGTCCAAATCTCATAGACTTGCTTATTCTAGATCTACTTCTAGATCTAAAGAAGCTTTTCAACTTGTGCATTCGTGTGAAGTTATTAGCACGTGTGAACTTCACCACACACCCTACAGGACCTTACTAAGGTGTTGTGATTGCACAAGATTGATCAAAGAACAGTATGCTTGAAAAATCTAAGGCAAGAGCACAATGGCATACATCTGATGAAAAAATCTAACTCTTCACTATGAGAAATGAATGTCATAAAAAATTCTAAGTGTTCAGTATGGGAAAAAAAGAGGCTACTCTCAAGTAGAGAGAGAAAATCATACATAGAAAACTCGGGTAGAAAGAGAATGAGTCCAAAATACCAAAATCTCAATATTCACAATGTGGCAAAACATGCCCAGCTTTCCCTACATGAGAGACACTCGAATTCCTACAGTGGAGTTGCATGGAAAGTCCACTTAACTAAACTAATTCACCTACCAGAGATCCACATGTGTAACTGCATGTATGTTGCATGTACTGCATGTCAGCTCATAAAATTGCCTAGACATGTGTAGATCACAGAAACTACTTTGCATGTTGCATGCACTGATTGCATGTGGCTTGCATGCATACAGTAAGACTTTGCATGCTATCTAAACATCTGCATGTCATCATAATTGAACCTATCTAACTCAAATCCGAGCTACACTAGAAGGATATGTGCTCAATTCACACTCCTTATATGTACAACATGAAATCTAGTGGAAATCATCATGGACATGACCCCAAACTCGAGATAGGAAGATAATATTTTAATAATCTTTACAATTCGGATCTTCATTCTTTTAGTACAACTAGCAATGGTGGGACAAAACTGTATGCAACTTTTATTGATGACTTTAGTAGGCATACTTGGGTCTATTTTCTTAAAACCAAGGATGAAGTGTTTGCTGCATTTGTGGGTGGAGTTGCCACTCCAAATCAGCCTTCAAGGAGGACTCAAAGGCAAAGGACTAAGCCATCAAGGCTAACCTATGATGAAAAAGGAAAGCAAGTGGTGGAGAACCCTAACTTTGCTTTTCTTACCTCTTTTGATGAACCAACTTGTGTAGGTGAAGCAATTCAAAAGGAGGAATGGATCCAAGCCATGAATCATGAGCATCAAGCACTCATCAAGAACAACACTTGGAGGTTGGCGGAACTTCCAAAAGGCAAGAGGACAATTGGGTGTACGTGGATCTTCAAAATCAAGACAAAAGAAAATGGATCAATCAAAAGGTACAAGGCAAGATTGGTGGCAAAAGGGTATGCTCAAGAGTATGGCATTGACTATGATGAGACCTTTGCACCTGTGGCAAAGATGGTAACAATTCAAACCCTTATCTCTCTTGCAACTCTTTATGGTTGGGACATGTGGAAAATGGATGTTACTAATGCTTTCTTGAATGGTGATGTTGAAGAGGAAATCTACGTGGAGCAACCTAAGGGCTATGTTTCACATGATGAGCCTAATTATATGTGTTTTCTACAAAAGAGCTTGTATGGGCTTAAGCAAGCACCAAGAAGTTGGTATGCTAAGCTCAATTCCTTCTTACTCTCTCAAAACTTCATCATGAGTGAGTATGATCATTCTCTCTACTTTAGATTGAATGATAATGGTGACATCACTTTGCTTTTGATCTATGTTGATGACATATCTTAAGTGGTGATAGCAATGAAGATAAAGATGACATCAAGATGGCACTTAAAAGTAAGTTTGAGATACAAGATCTTGGTAAGCTTCACTATATCTTAGTAATAGAGATTGTTAGGACCTCTAGTTCTACTTTCATTTGTCAAGAGAAGTATTCTAACTCTATTCTAAAAAGATTTCATATGGAAAATTGCAAAGTAGTCTCTACTCCTATGGAATCAAATGTAAAGCTATCTATAAGAGGTGATGAAAGATCCTTTAAAGACATTATTGTCTATAGAAAGCTCATAGGATCTCTTATTTGGTTAACCATCACAAGACCTGATCTAAGCTATGTGGTTGGTAAAATAAGTCAATTCATGCAAGATTCTAGTGAGGCTCATTGGAAGCTAGGAAAGAGATACCTCTCGGGATCTAGAGATTTTGACATCTTGTATGAAGGATCTTCACCTAACCTTTGTGGTTTGGATAGGAGGTCAACAAGTGCATTTGCAATATATCTTGGAGAGGGAGCTCTCTCATGGCAGCAACCTACTATCTCTCTATCTTCCACTGAGGCCGAGTACAACGCATTGACAACATGCACCAAGGAGATGCTTTGGATAAAGAGGATGCTATTGGATCTTCACTTGCTAGATTATAAGAAGACACCAATTATCTATTGTGACAACCTTTCAGCCCAAAGCTTGGCAACCAATCCAGTTTTCCATGCTAGAAGCAAGCACATTGAGATTGCTCATCAGTTTGTGAGGGATCATGTCATTGCCAAAGAGGTGGAGCTTCAACATGTCTCTTCATTGGAGTGTGTGGCTGATATCATCACCAAACCATTGGGAAAGGACCTGTATTACAAGCATAGATCTAATCTTGGAATGTGTTCAAGATCTATGTTAAAACTAGCATCCAATGTTGAAGAGGGAGTGTGAAAATTGTCAACATTTCCTAGCTAGTTTGAGGCCTAAATTGGCAATTTTTGTACATAGTTTTGGATCTAACCTTTCACATGTGTCAAAGTGGCCTAGATACTTTTATTTTAGTATATATTTCAAATTGAAGAAGTGGACCTTCGAAATGACACCAAAATCATGTTATTTGGACATATAGGCCAAAATTGGCTATTTTAGGCTACTAGTGCCCTAAAATTGGGTCCTAAGTTCTAGAGAGAGGAGAGAGAGTCATCTCTCTCACCTATACTAGGCTGAAATTTGTGGAGAACAGGTTGGAGAAACTTATTGTATTGTTGAGAGAGATCAATAGATCATTGTCACAATTTCTTCCTCCATTGAGAGCATTGCTTTGTGTATTGTCTTCAAGCTATTGTGTATGATCTTAGGAGAATTCCAAAAGTGGTAGGTTGCTGTAGTAAGGCCTTTTTGCTCTTATTTTTGGCTGCAATAATTTCCTTTCATTAGTTTCTTTTGTCTCTTGAATGTTTTGTCAAGTTCATGTGTATCAAAGGTAGCATTAGGATGCTTTGCCATTTCTAGCTTTTGTAGCTTGTTGTGCAAAGATCTTAGCCAAGTATTTTGGGAGTTTGGATCCATTCAAGATCCACTTTTTCACACTTTCTTGGTAAGTTCAAAGGTAAGATATGTTTGTTATGTAGGTGCAAAATGGAGCACCTTTTTATGGATGTCATTTTTCTTTGTGAGAACACATTTCTAATTGGATAATGTAATTGTAGAGCCAGTTGATTCAAACACAATCTTTTTTATAGTGGAGAATCAACAATTTCACCTTAATATTCATGTGATGTGGACAATATGGAAAGAAAAAGCTTATCTTTAAAGGAGATAGACCATGTTCCCCTCTTTGAATGTTATTGAAAGAGGTGTACAAAGCCTTTATCATCTCCTTATAAGGGATGCAACGAGAGAGATTGGAGCTTACGTTGTGGCTTAAGGAGTACCTAGACATAGCTAACAATATTTTTAGGAGATTATTATAATTGAGAAGACTAAAAAAAATTGGTTAATGTAGTCGTCTTTTTTGTTGTTATTTATGATGTTGTCAATTGAAGGTGACAATATAGTAAGTCTTTTCGTAGTGGGATATGATGTTCCATCTATCAAATTCCTCTTCCGATTGGCTATATAGCCTTATTCTAAGTATGTTGATAGTAGTGTTGATGAGTTGGAATGTTTTTAGTGGAAGTTCATGAGATGATGGGGGAAAACTATAAACTCAATGAAGATGATAATGAAATTTTTTTAATAGTAAGCTTAGACAAGTAGAGAATCTTTATATTGAGAAAAATAATTTTGAATTACCTAGCCAAGAATATGTACACTTGGTTAAGATTTCATCTCATGGTTTAATTTCAATAAGTTTAAAAAAAAAATGAACTGAAGTTTAGGAGTTGCTTTTTCACATTCAACACAATTTGAAAAAGTGGTTGATTGATGAAATAATTATCTATCTCTAGCTTAGATTGAAAGTGGAGCTAGTCAAAATCTAATTCTTTTAATGCTAACAACTTATATAAATGACGTTAATTAATTATTCTTAGCATTCTCAATGTAAGTGAGGATAATTAATTTGGCCATGATTCATAGTAATAAAATTTAAAGTTCATTCTTATGGATTCAAAATATCGATTTAAAATATGATTATCTTTATATTTGAAGTAAGAGTTGTTGCAGTCTTCATCAATTAAAATATAACATTGTATTCTACTTTAGATCAACCTTAAAAATTTATTGTCATGAAACTTAGAATTTTTATTGAACTATTTTTTATTTATATACTTAGCTCTATATGAAGATTTAGAAATTTTGGCCATTTGTGTAAAAAAAAAATGTTGGTATGGTGATCCAATGTTATGTAGATGTTCCTTGTACATAGAAGTACAAATGTTTTTTACGCAACTCCATGCACAAAACACACACATGTTTTCAAAAGATGTGTGTCACTCATTGTATGAATAATATCATGATAGGTCATGCATTGTATATCATTGAGCTAACCATGAAATCTAATATAATAATGATATCTATGTGTCATGTCAAAAATGTATCAAGAACAAAGTAGATGATATTTTTATGGTGCTTAGTAGATGCATTATTAATCACACGTCTATTTAATAGTTCCACAAGTCATAATAATCAAAGCTTTAAAACAAGTTGATGTGGGGAGATTTCCAATATAAAAAGAAGTCAAGTTGGATAGTTACAATGTACTTGTATTTTCTTCTTTTTTTCCTCCCCCACTTACATGTCAATCTCAATCTCAATCTCAACTCACTTTTGTCTGTCATCTAATACAAATAATTTTGATATGGTCATTAACAATTGTTATTGAAGGACACACTTGAAAGCGATATTCTAATGGCAAAGAAACATTCCAATGTAGAGAGCTTGCCACAAACTTAATAAAAAAAAATTTGAGCTTACAAAATTCATTTTTATTGAACATATTGGAGATACAAGCAAAGGTATCCACGATTTAAGCTCTTATGTTTTTTAATACTTCAATCGCACCCTTGAAATGTGACATGATTCATAGTGGTCTCCTTTGCTTCCCATGAGGTTTGGAGTTTGATGCCTAGAAGGTCTAGATGGCACATCTTGTAAACTACATGTGCTTTCTGCCTCATTGTATAAGAGATTTTTATATTGGTTTTTCTTTATTATATGCCAACTACCATTGCAATGTCATGTTCTATCTTCAAGTTATCCACCAATACTTGGCCGATCCTTACATTTCTTAGGAGTCATTGATCTACACTTTCAAACTAAATGTTCCAATTAGAATATATTTTTATGTGTTCCATTCTCTCGAGTTATCAATAATCTAGTTATTTGGTCATATTTGTGGGCTATTTAGTGGGTGTCTGCATGGTGTTTGTGGATATCTATTAAATACCACATTATCATGTACTTGTACACTCTCTATAGTGTCATGTCATGAGAACATGATCATCTTACCAATATATTGATATCTTATTGATATAAGTCCACCTCAAACCAACCCAATAATGGTATCTGCAAGAGGGATGCTTCACCTATTTCTATCCCTGGAGGACGCAATGAGAAAATGTCTATTGCTCGAGACAATTTCATGCCCTCTTCATGAAAGCAACTATCAGTGACCACATGTGACATCTAGCTAGATTGCATGATGTCATCAACTTACAATGTGCTATTCATGCCTTATTTATGGACACTACCACCAAACTACTACAAATGTTGATCCAAAAGAGCATCACACTCATAGTACATGGTGCACTACATGCATAACTAGTGTGAGGTTTTCATGAAAAATTGTCAAATAGTACTTACCTATTTTGGTCATTCTAGACATTTTAGAGCCCAAACAGTTGGCGGTACACCGTAATTCATTCCTTGTACATAGATTTGATAGATCTAGATTAGTTGAATAAGTGCAAGGGATTTGGCACCCTGTAAGATCAACCCAATGATCACATTGATTTTTCATTGATACATAGAAATAAAAGTGATTTTTAAGCCATTGTATAAGTTAAATCATCTAGGTGCCTAGAAATCAAGTTAATGAATAAAGGGTGTTTTGCACTATTTTTCAAATTCAAATCATAAGAGAGGTAGGAATTGGCCAATAGCCAATGAGGCCATTCTCCACATAAATAGTGGCATACGTATTTCATTTTTTATGTTCAACTCCATCTCTCTCATGTTTATTGTTGTTTTTCTATTATTTGCTTTTGCTGATTGTTGGATTTGAGAGAGAGAGAGAGAGAGAGAGAGAGAGAGAGAGAGAGAGAGAGAGAGAGAGAGAGAGAGAGAGAGAGAGAGAGAGAGAGAGAGAGAGAGAGAGAGAGAGAGAGAGGCCAAGTCGTCATATCATCGTATCAGGATGAGTGCCATACTGATCAGCTTACGAATAGTTGGTCCGTATCAGTTCATTTGCATTAAGAGCAAATCCATGCTATACTGACCCAAGTAACACTTACAATGTAAGGTATGTCACGCACTGTTGTCCATACTCCTGAGCATATCCATGCTTTCCAGTTGTATCTCACCAAAAGTCTAAAGTAACACTAACAGACAAAAAGTGAAGTGTTACCATGAATGTTATATCAGAATGATATAACATCCATGATATCAAGACATTGTATAGGAAAGATATGATTAATACAGAGTAAGAGACTACCAATGTTTATACTGGGTAGTAGGACAGATTCGTGCCATTCTACTCCCTTAGCATAAACTATGATTCTTACACATATCCATGCTGTCTAAGATCATAATACTGGAGTCCTTACTGTTACTTTTGTTGACAAATTCTTATTTCAAGGTATTTTAGTTTGATTTGAGTGTGGTCTTATGTCGTTACTTACTTTTGAACAAGGGAAGTAGAAAAGCGGAAAGAAAAAGTGAATTTGTGTAGAGTAATGATATAGCATAGCCTTTATGGAACCAAAACTACTATACTTACCAGAGATCCAGTTGGTTGCATACCTCTCAATAGTGAGTAGTTGGTTCAAGAAAGAACCAAGTAATATTCTGATGAAGCCGGAGCAGTATAATGAAGCTACAACATGAGATATCATTAGCTTCATACTATGAGATCAAAAGATCTAGGAACACTTGTAAAGAGGGCACATATGTAAGAGCTAAGCTTAAATGTGTCCATCCTTCCATCGCTGGTTGGAGGAGGCTTTTAAAGTGAAGGAGTCTATGAACATATAGCATAAGTTCATGGTCCATCATTGGACAGTTAGCCATAAATGAATTTATAGTATTAACATTTGAAAAGGAGTTCACTTTCCTGTCCATCGCTGGAACAATAGGGTTTTTATGTGTAAGTTGGTGAGTAAGTGTGAGTCCATCATGCGTATGCTATCCATCACTGGATAGAACATAAAAATATTGAAAAACACTCATCTTTTGGACAATATGCAGCGATCTGTCCATCATTGGACAATGCCAATTCTAATCACAAAAAGTGCAGATAGTATGTGTAGGACTGAGGCAACCCTCCATCACTGCTCTCTGAGCCATAAAGAGCAAGTTATGGCATGGAAAACCCGTAATTATATCATTACTATCACCTACGTTTTTAGAAGATTATCACATAACCAAAACTGTCCATCGTTGCCTACTGAGGTAGGATGGACGGTTTCAAGAATCAAAAAGTGACATTGTTGTCCATCGTTGGACCTCGATGTGTGGAAAGTAGAGCAAATACGAGAGGAGTGTAAGAGAGAAGCAGATACATACTGTAAGCTATTAAATCGTGGATCCATAGGTAGGTAGGGCGCACTTTTAGTGAGTGACAGAGGAGCAAAGTTCTTCACCGGTGTTGTAAAGCAAAAGGGTTGAAAAGAGCATGCACTTATAGTGCCCATTAAGGTAGTAACCTGGAAGGAGAGAGTGGGAGTGGGAAATTCCATTTCCCTCCAAATTATTTTAAACAGACCAAACCATTTCAAATATTTGTGAGAAACTCTCTAAGTTAAAAATGGAACTTCATCATATGCAAGGGTACGACAATAAAAAAAAAACCTTGTAAGTTTGAAGTAGCGGTATGTCAGTATCTGTCCACTTTTCTGTTAATGCAGTAGGGTGAAACTGAACAAAGAAGCATCCATGAGAGAGAGAGAGAGAGAGAGAGAGAGAGAGAGAGAGAGAGAGAGAGAGAGAGAGAGAGAGAGAGAGAGAGAGAGAGAGAGAGAGAGAGAGAGAGAGAGAGAGAGAGAGAGAGAGAGAGAGAGAGAGAGAGAGAGAGAGAGAGAGAGAGAGAGAGAGAGAGAGAGAGAGAGAGAGAGAGAGAGAGAGAGAGAGAGAGAGAGAGAGAGGGAGGGAGGGAGGTCGATAATGGAGAATTAGAGTTAACGGATGGTAGGGCTAGATTATCATCATAAGCTTGCACAACTACTTAAAAATAAGCTTTGCTCTCATAGGATCAAACTAATATGTGACATGAAAAAAAAAATCAACTTTCTATTTTAATTGTCTTGTCTTTGCTTGGAAATATATAGGGTGTGAAGGAAGGTGAAGAAAAGTCCCTACAATTTTGGCATTGTTGTCGAGGAGCGATTGCCACTATTTTTAGTTTGTTAGCTTGGTTGTGATGCTTGGATGGTTGTTAGCTTGCATTTACGCATAATGATTTTTGCATTATAGGGTCAGAATTACATTTTTTTGGTCATTTAGGATTATATTTTGATTATCTGAATAATTTTGATTGGAATTCTTGCTTGTAATTCCTTGTGATTGATGAGTAGGGAAGGAGATACTATACATCAATGCTAAGATCCACTTGAAAAAAAGAAAATTAGAAAAATACCAAAAAATGTTTACTTTTTTACAATTTGGGAGAGAAGAAGGGCAAAAATGTCATCATAGTTGTTAAGGTTTTTTTTCTTTGGAACTAATCCTCATTGACTTGTAGGGAATGAATAAAAGATGTCTTGGTTACTCGATTCAAGCCAATGAAGTTTCTACAAGATCCATTCTTTTTGCTAAGTAAGATCAAGATGGGGAAGAAAGAGATGTTCAAAATGGATCAAATATCTTCAATCAGAATGTAATCCAGAATTGACTCCAAATCATTCAATGATTATGTGATTTATAGGCATCAGACGTGAAGTCAAGCGAAGGGAGCAATATGTGAAATTGCAACAAGCAATGGAACATGTGGTGTGGGAGGAAGATGAAAAGTCATATGATGAACCCAATATTGAAATCTTGACTTATATAGCTGGGCAAACCACCACCACCTCTACTAGCATTGCATCTTCAAACCTCAATGCAATTGCATATTTGATGATGGATCTATTTGAAATGTTGGGCCAAAGGCAACAGTTTTGGATGGAGCAACTGCAAGCATAGCTTGAAGAAAAATTCAAATTATCAGAAGCTAATGTTGCTAAGATAGCGGAAGTTTATGAAAAAATACAACCATATCCTAGAAAGAAAAATATATGGTGCTCGGGAACCATATAGTAAATGAATGTTTGATGATGAAGAAACGTATTGTCATCTTTGTAATCCTCTAGTCATGAAACAACCTTTTGTTCATTCAATCATAGAATCATCTAGAAACATTATCATAAGTATGGTTATCATCAGGGACCATCAAGAATGGGAGCATAACCACAATAATTGGCACTACTAGCACCTCCAGGTCAACAAGGCCCATGGTCAAACCAAAAGGGGATTTACTATTTCTCGAGGCAAGACCTTCGAGCAACGAGCCAGTTTTCAGCGATGGTCATTGTTGAGCCCTTGTGTTTGTTATGGACCATGGCATAGAGACTTTCAAAAACACCCCATTCTCCACTTATTGGTGGTTTTTGAGAGTAAAATATAGGTGTTTACAAATGCCTAAATGGGGTATTTTTCGAACCAATAAAAAAGAAGCCATACATCATTGTGTGATAGAATTGATGGTGGTTGTCAAGCAATATGCCAAGTATTCTCTGGGATTGCAAAAGAAAGAGCTATTTGAAATTGAGAGCTTACACATACAAAATGCAAGATTGTTAGGGTCTAATATGTGACTTATCCTCACAAAATACAAGATTGTTAGGGTCTTTCTTTAGACATGCTTACTAGATGATATATTTTCATGTTTTTTCTCTATCTATTACACATGTATTATGTGATACATTTGATTCACCATTAAAAAATATGTTTACCACTAGTGTGATGATGTAGATAGATATTCAAAAGAAAATGATTGATGAAACACCCAAATCTTTAACTTTGTAGGAAATAAGCATCATAGGACCATCCAAGATAATGAAACAACTATAAAACATGTGTGTTCCAACAAAATGGACAAAAAAAAAGGCTTTATGAAACTTGGTCGAATGTTTAAATTGGCGTTTATTTATAATAGGGACATTTGTTGTGCCAAAATCAAAGTCTTGCCTAACCAACACTACAGTTTCTTGTTATTGCATAAGAAAATATGATTTTTCATGCTAAGCACATCATGAATACCAAAAAGAAAGTAAAAAAGTATTTGATAGACCATCATAAAAATGACCAATTTATATCAGAAGGTAATGTGAGAGCTCTGTTTTGTGTGTTGGATAACACTATTAAGGACTACTATGATGTTTTCATAATTCTTATCAATAATAATAACAAAATTGTGTGAAGAGTTACAATAGATATCCATGGAAACATGTTGCATTGATGATAACGATAATCACTCATCAAAGCTACACAAGTCATAAGTTGTTGATTGACTAATATTGAATCCTGTCAACAATAGCCTTATCATCCACCAAAGTGCAATGTCTCCTAGTCTTTGTACATACATGAGAAAACTCTTCAAAATTAGGACCCTCCTCACCTATTTTTGCAATGCATTCTAGATAAACCAAAAAGGACCTATGCTTAGCCATAAAACATATTCAATAACTAGCACATGCATGACAAGACTAAATTCAATTGATCATATTTCAATCGTGAAATCCAAAAAAAAAAAAAAAAAAAAAAACTTGCTACTCGAAGGGTATTGAGAATGTGCGAATCTCATCTCCAAGAATATCGTCTTTGTCCACCATAGGCATGTCAAGCTTTTCCTTCCCCGCATCCGTTAGTGGCATGAGATACTCTCGCACCAAAACATCATCACAATCAAGAGACAAACAAAGCCTATGTGAATGCCTAACTGCCTTCACAACTGCGCCAATCCTGCATCCTAAATCAAGAACAGTTCCTCCTGGAGGACATAGATACTCCATGAGAAACAGCATAGATGGCGCAGACACTCCATGGCACTTTTGTGCTTTTATTGATATTATGTTCATGGTTGGGAAGATAGTGACAAAGTATTTCACTCTCCATGCTCAAATTCAACATGCTACCAACTTTCTTGGAAGAGGTCTTGAATGTGCGTGAGCAAGAGTTTTTCTTATGGAAGAGAAATCTCATCCAACTACAATGAAACAAGACACAACATTGTGTAAGAAAATGTATACAAACTATAGTAAAAGCATCAGAAATAAAGAATAATTTAGAAATTGTCATCTTGATCTTGGTGTCCATGGTTTGACATTTTCCAAATGGGCTCAAACCCATCACAACAAACCTTCGATAAATGGTCATCCCCATAGCCTTGACATGTCGCTCTGCTACACTTACAAAATCCAAACTTGCAAAAAGTGTTACGTTCACATCCTGAATATGGGATTTAGTATAATCCTAGACTTGAATATATGGTAATTATTGGTTATGCCACATCATACTGGATGGGACATGTAAAGTAACTAATAACCTTGTGAGGCCCATACACATTATTTGGAGTTAGTACATGGTTTAGGATAGTCAATGCATGTGTAGAGTATCAATAGCAATGGAATTTCTTAATAGGGGAGTTTAGGCCTTGCATGACTACATGCACATGGTGGTTTTAGGTCCACGTATATATTGGAAACTCACCCTACTCCATCATTCATTTGGTGTTTCATTGCCAGGTTCTCTCACTCTACTCTTGTTTCCTATTCCTTGGCTCGGGGGTAGCTTCTGGAGATTGATCGGTTGCTTCTACTTGATTGGGTGGTTTCTCCCCAGTGTGTCCTCTTGTGTTTTGTCTTGTAAGCAGGATCTTGAGGAGCTTTCCCTTACATTGGTATCAGAGCAAGGCTTACAAACATCGGAGAACTTGGAGTGGTGTTGCTTTTCATCAAATTTTTGGTGTGGATCAATTGGTGTTCTCATCCAGGGAAGAACAAGATTCCCAAGTAGGTGAATTCTCCCAGTTTCCATATCCTATCATTAAGATACGTCTCTCTCAAAATTCTCTAGTGTTTTATGGAAGATTGTTCATGGAAGACAATTTGTGCTATTGTTTTGGAGATTTTTGCCTATGTAGCTTAAATCTTTGGTAGATCTAAATTTTCCAGCAAGTGTAATTTCATTTTAGGGATCATTAATGATGAAATCAATGATGCATGCCGGTTCTTTTCATGATTTACGGTTCATCAGATCATTAGGATGGCTATAATCTTGTAAATTGAGTTGCATGTGGGTGAGAAAGAGTTGTATGTTTATAATTTAGGAATTATGACCAAACAAACCTAACTAACCCTATGAATGATATCTAAGCTATCTAGGGTAGCCTACACACGTGGCAATATGGATTCACATGTGTGGGACCCACCCATGTACACTCAAGCTAGATTTGCCAATTTTGACAATTTCTCACACTCTTAGTTTATAGACAAGAAATTTGACCAAAAATATATCCAAAAGTAGAGAAAAATGAATAGCAAAATTATTAACTAACTAAATTTGGAATGATTTTACTAAAATGGCCATAACTTGGCCATTATAGCTCCAAACTAAAAAAAATTAGTATTCCCTAGAGGCTAGGAGAAAGAGCTACCGATTTAAAACAAGAAATCACACAAGAAATAAAGATTAAATTTCAAATTAAAGCAATCTAGAAAGTAGAAAACAAAAAAACTAGTGAATATAAACTCTACCAAACTTTGAGAAAACCACCAATACTAATGGGGAAAGGACCTAATGCTCTGATACCAAAATTTTCATGAGGCAATCAAATATCTAAACCATTTTTAAATATCCAATTAGCATAGCAAAGCAATAAATCAAAAAAGTTGTCAAGAAATCAAAAAACTAGAAAAATAGGCAAATCTTCATCAAATTAGGCAAAGGAGGATAACATTCTTTATTATTATTGATCATTGAATGCATTATGCCTGGATTTAGATCATGATCAAGCACTCATGTGATTTTAGGCACAAGAACCACAATATACATCAATAAAGCTCTCTGAATGCAAAAAATGACAAACGTAGAATAGCCTGCAAATCAGCACAACCTCCTTTATTTATAGTGGTCCTTTGTGCCTCTAATTTGAATTTGGGATCTTATTAGCTTAATTTGGGCCTTACAACTGATATTACATTTTTTTTCCATTACAACTATATCGTGGTTGATTAGGCCTCTTAAATAGCTAACTTGCTAAGCTAATCTATTCTAATTTAGCACTACGGCTACATTTAACAAAGCTTATTATTGTGCACATTACATGTGAGACATGACATATGCCCTGAAAGTTTTTTTATCTATCTTGATTATTATATAGCCACATATATAGTGACTTGGACCTACTTTGAGCCAAAATTATTTTAGCACACCAAATAAATCTGATCACGATCTCATTGATGAGTCTTCTCAAATTAGAAGGTAGCTCAATTTTGCCTTTCAAAATGGATTGTGCCAGATTGTCAACATTTTTCATAAAGTTTTTGTTGATTCAATAGATATAATGCATTCATTCATTATGGTATCAGAGCCAAGTACAAGAGGCTGTGTATTTGATCAATAATCACCCCTAGAACTAGCAAGTTTTGAGTTTTTGATCTAGTTTTGAGAGGGCGAGCTAGAAGTGAGTGGTAGCTGTGAATTTCACACATGTGGAGTGTCCACCACATGTGATTGTGATCTCCTAAGATGTGTGGATGCACAATGATCAAGATTAGATTGAGATTACTCTCAATGGCAAAAACACACTACTACATGATTAGCTCACTTTCAAAGTACATACACACATGTGGGAAGTACTTCAGAATAAAACTAAGTAAAATTAAGCTCCTCTCCTCGGGTAGAGAGAGAATACTACCAATAGCTCTCGGGTAGAGAGAGAAAAAGAGCAACATTACAAGCATTTACACATTCTCCTGGATCTAGTTTATATATGCCGCCAAATCTAGATCCTAGTGCAAATATCTCATCATTCTTCTTGATAGTACAAGTATCAACATTGAATTTCACCTCAAGGCCATTATCAAGCAATTGGCCAACACTAATAAGATTCTTTGTAAGCTTAGGGACATAAAGAACTTTAGTAAGAGAAAGAACTTTAGAAGATGCAAGACTCAAGAGAATATTTCCAATTCCTTCAATAGGACATTCATAATAACTTGCCGTGTATATTAATTTCTCTTGAAGAACTTGAGGTTCTTCTTTAAGGCCAAGAACATTGTCCATCACATCTTGAAGAATCAAGATGAACTCCATCCTCAGCTTCCATATTGAATAGTTTGAAGTGGACAATCTCTCACTTGGCTTGTCAGACATTGTATTCCAACATCTAGGTCATGTCCACATGGATGCCAATGAGTGCCAGGTTTTGACTTGGACATAGGATTTCAACGACCGGATTAGCCATCCTTTTGGTTGGAATTTTGGGACAGTCACCAAGACAATGTTGAATAAATGAAGGATTCCAACGGGTTTTATTGTCGTCGCATTCCAATGACCTTGTGCCAAAAAAATTTGTGACGTTCGCATTGATTAAAAAATGAAGCTCTATATTATGTCACAAAACCCATCTAAAATCACAATAACACAAATATGTACATAAAACACTGATGTGGTTTTCAGAAGAAGCTACAACAAGAGAACTCAAGTGATGAACAAAAAATGTTGCTGCACACTCCCAATAGGATCCAATAATGATGTGCTATCACCTCCTATGAAAGATCTTGCAACAAATTGTGAATTGATTCTCACTAGCTATTTCAATCTCTCCAAAACTAGATCTACTTCACATCAAATGATGGAGAAATGGTTAAAGTTAGGATCAACCACTCTTAGCTCATGTGAAATACACTAAGAAACCAAATTTGACTCAAATACAATGATATAGCATGAAACAAAATGACTAAGATCTCAAAACAGTGCCTAGATCACATATAGATGAGATTGGTAAGCATACAACTATGATTTGGGATCAAACAAGCAATATCTTGACCAAACCAAATGTGTCCACACAAGCCTAGGTGACCAACCTAACCCTCTTTAAAAGCTTATAGCTTTTGATTGGCAAACCAAATGGAATGAAACTGATTGCATCAGAAACTAGACAAAAATAGCTTCAAAACAAGCTATCTAGTAAGATTTTTGGATCAAACATGGAAGAGGACTCTCAAACTGAAATTGGATGTTCCTCACATGTGTCTGAGCACCTGATTCCGCATAGTACCAGGTCAGACCCAATCAATGTCCTATTGATCCCTTTTGATCCAAGATAGCTAGGAAAAATGATCTTGACAATTTCTAGCTGAAAATTGGTAGAAAATTTTCATACTTATGAATGGAAATGCATGGTAGCCTTAGGTAGGCTCTAATACCATGTGAATTTTCACATGTGTGGAGTGTCCACCACATGTGATTGTGATTTCCTAAGATGTGTGGATGCACAATGATCAAGATTAGATTGAGATTCAAGATCTATCTTACTCTCAATGGCAAAGACACACTATTACATGCATTAACTCACTTTCAAAGTACATACACACGTGTGGGAAGTACTTCAAAATAAAAAGTAAAATTAAGCTCCTCTCCTTGGGTAGAGAGAGAATACTACCAATAGCTCTCGAGTAGAGAGAGAAAACTAGAAAAGCACTTAGACTTAAAATCCACTAGATCTTTGAATTGCATTAATCAAAGTGAGAAGTACAATGATACTATAGATCCACAAGCTAACACAATGCTCAAACATGATTGGACCACACATTTTCCACCTCTTAATCCTATTGGACCTTGATCCATTCATCTCTTGATTCTATTGGACCATTCATGTTTCCACCTCTAAATCCTATTAGACCATTCATGGTTCCACCTCTAAATCCTATTGGACCCCTTTAACTTCATCAAACAAAAGCATTACACTTGTCTACTATCCATTTAGCTCGAGTTTTGCCTCCTACACTACTTTGGCTCAATAGTAGCATTACATGTGGAATTGGAAAATTTGCCATCTATGCCAAAATTGACCCTATCAACATCCTACACCAAGATGCTTGATACAAAAAAGTATAAGACCCCTATAACTAACATAGATAACCTTTTTTGCATTTCTCACAGTAGCTTCAATATTTTTGGATCAAATTCAATTGTGGGCTACAGGTTAAGGTTCACATGTGTGAGGATGTGTTGTACCTACCTTTCAAGTGCCTAAGTTTGATTTGCCATAATTTTGAATTTTTTTGATGCATTGTCTAGATCAAGTTTCTAATTCAATGATGAGATCTTGAATTGGATCATTGATGTGAACGTTTGAGAGCTTGAATCAGGCGTCAAAAAGTATTTTTTCAGATCTTGATAGGGAGTGGTGAAAATTAGTCATTTGATTGCCATATCAAAGATCTAGGGAGTGATTTGCTAAATTTGTGAATTGATTTCATTGTACCATCATCCAAGCTTTATGCTAGATTGATTGGACTGAGACTAAAGCATTTAGAGTGCTAGACGTCTACTTTGAATCATTCAAAAGGTGAAATCTTTGTGAATTTCAAGAGCTAAATCATTCATCATGGCATATATGGGTGGATTCTTGCTAGAAGCCAATGAGAGGCTTACAAAAGTTTTTTTGAAATACTTGTCAATACCAAAGTGTGATACCGTCATGGAGGTATGTTCATAGCATAGTTCTTAGACTAAGTGAGAGATGTTGATTATTGAGGAAGAGAGTTAAAATAGCAATAAGCAAAGTGTATTTCTTTCACGGTTCCTTTCTAAGTTCGACGGTAAGATTTTATCTAGCTCTAGAGTTATCAAGCCAATTCTTTTACCAGCCCTATGATAAGTACTTAAGTGGTCCTCTTTGTACTTAAAAATTAATGAGTGTGAATATATAGTTGGTGGTGAGCAATCATGTAGTTCTTGTGTTGAAGTACTTGATGTTGTACTGTGGTGATTGTATTGATCGATTTTTTGCTATTGTCAACTCATCTAAGATAAGCTCATTGAATACATGATGCTGATGAAACATGTTCTTATTGAAATGTTTGAATACTTTTTGTGATAATTCGATGATAATTTTGGCCTAAACTTGTGACAAAAAACATGCATGCTCGTCGTTGCATCTCTAATTAGCCAGATAAGAAGACCAGCTAGGTGTAGGAAAGTTGATACAACTATCAAGACTTTTTTTTTTCTTTAGGAAGAAAACCACCCTTGTGACAGTCAAAACTAGATGCTTCATTGATTGTAGACCCTACTGATGGGGATGCCAATTTGAAAGGTGAAGATTCTTCATGCTTGGCATTATGTGTTTCTTCCATGTTGCCACGAAAGTATTTGGTACTTGTTGGCAATAAACCTAGAAAATTCTAAATAGACACTAGGAACATTCCAATCAACACATAGAAATGCTAAGAACAAGTGCCCTAGCTCGTAGATAATTAAAGTGATGGAAAAATTAATGTTATAGACTATGGTTTAAGACATGTTTTGAAAGATTTTTTTGGAGCTATTTGTTATGCAAAAACTATTGGCTTGGAGGTTAAAGTGAGAAAAAAAGGACTAGATTTATTTATTTTATAAAGAGCATAATGATATGGGTTTTTCATTCTTATTTGGGGATAATGGATGGATTTAGTATGTAAGATATAGATGCATAGTCAAGAGTGATGCTTATAATAAGTGAAAGGTCATCCATGTAGCAGAAGGCCAGATCATTTCGTGTTCGTCTTCTCCTTCTCTTTTCGCAAACAATTTTCTTTCTTTGAATTTTCTTTTCGTGCGGAAGCCCTTACAGGATCCCAGACACTCGACTACGCATCACAGAACATATTTTATTCTAGCAATCAAGACACATAGCACAAGACAAAGAGATACATGAAAATAGAGCGACTATATTGTCAGTTTGGTTTTGGAGCGAGATCGTCAGTGTCTCGCTCGTTGGCGGATTGACACTCCGCTCTTACACTGTGTTCTACTCGTTGGCAGACTTTCATTCACATCTATGGTGTCTTTTCTTTCTTACTCTATTCGCTACGTTTCTCTCTGTCTCTTACAGATCTCTGTATTCACATATTTTTCTATCATTATGATCCAGAGAGGATCGTTTATATCTCCACGATGTGGAGTTTACAAGATAGCTAAACGCCAAATTACCAAACTAGTTAACGCTAATCAACTAGTTAGGTAGTCTTCATCGTTGCTACTTGTTTCAGCTAGGCGTGAAGCTTGTTGAGCTGCCAGCTGGCAGCGCGAAAGATCTTTTTTCGTTTGATTCGTAATCTCCCGTTTGCTTTTGTTCTTTTCGTTTTTTTTCGTAGTTTTTGTTTTGTGTCCCTTTTGCGGTTTGAGGTCTTGGAGGTGTGTTTGCAATTCGCAAATGATTTGTGAATCATTCGTGCTTCGAGTCAAAGACATGTTGACTATCACGAATCGTTCTCGTTCGACCTTCGTGTCTTGTTCGTGCTGCAACAAAGTTGCAGAAGTTCACCATTTCTGACATCCCCCTTGAACCTTGCAGCTTTGTTCGTTCAATCCAATTGTCTCTCTTTGCTTGGTAAAGAGTGGCTTGTCGAGCGGTTTTATGAGGGGATCTGCAATCATACTTTCTGATTTTATGAACTGGACCTAGAGCTCTCTTTTCGAGATCAAATCTCGAATGTGATGGTACTTCAGAGGAATGTGCTTCATCTTTGAATGGAAGACAGGATCATGGAACATATGGATGGCACTCTGGGAGTCCATCATCATTGTGCTTGGCCCCTCTTGTGGTATCCCGATTGCCTCCAACATCATTTGTAGCCACACTACCTCATTCGCCACTTTCGAGGCTGCGACATACTCAGCCTCGCGAGAAAATTGAGCTACCAAGGTTTGCTTTTTGCATATCCAGTTGATTGCAGCTCCGCACGCTATTGTACATCCTCCAGTAAAGGACTTGTTGTCATCTTTGCAGCTCGCCCAGCTTGCATCACTATAGTGATGCAGCTCGAATCCTTTCTCTTCGTTTCTAGCTCTGTAGGTTAATCCAATATTCTGGGTACCCTTTAGATACTGTAGGATTCGTTTGGCCATTTTCCAATGTGCTAGACCAAGATTGGAACAAAATTGGCTCAATGTGTAAGCAAAGAAGGCCAGATCGGGTCTAGTACAAATTGTTAAGTACATCAGCCTACCGATTAAGTTCTAGTTGCCATCTTCTATTTTTCCTCTTCTGTTTTTGGGCAATCTTGTTTCGTGAGCTTGGCTCCAGCTATCATTGGTGTGGCTTTCTCTTTACAGTCCATCATGTGGTACTGCTTCAGCACTTTTCTGGCATATTCTAATTGGCTCAAGTGCATTTCGCCATTCGTTCGATCTCTTATAATCTCCAGCCCTAGGCATTTTGTTGCTTCTCCAAGATTTGTGATTTCATAGTTTTCAGAAATATGACTCTTCATGTCTTCGATCAACATCAAGGAATTATCTATCATCAACGAATCATCCAGGAAAATGGTCAATATCACAAAATCCTTTCCTACTCTTTTGATGTAGACATTACAGTCTGGTTAAGTAGGATTGAAGTCTAGAGACTTCAAAAGACCATCAAGCTTTTTGTACCAGGCACGTGATGCATGTTTTAGATCGTAGATGCATCTCTACAATTGACAGACATATTGTCTGTTGTTGGGGTCTTCATAACCTTCAGGTTGGTTTATGAAATTTCAGCTTTTTCTTGTACACCCACTTGCAGTCGATTACTTTCTGTTTTCCAAGCAGTGGCTCTAATGTCCATGCCTTGTTTTGTCTCATCAACTCGATCTCCTCTAACTTGCCTGTTTCCAGAATTCTCCCTCTGGACACTGGATAGCTTCGTCTTCTTTGTCTTGTTGACCTTCGAGGTCCGTTTCGTCGCTGCTTGAACATTTGTTGTTCGTGGGGCCGATCCTCTGTTTCCTACTATTCTGGAGTCTAGGGTCCTGCATTCCAATTTGATGTCTGTCCTCGATCTCCCTCTTGAATAGGCAGTAGTGTGAATATCTCATGGCCTCTTTCATCTTTCTGTCTAGGGAATGTGGACTCGTCAAACTTTACATCTCTGCTCAAAACAACCTTCTTCATGGTTGGATCGTAGAGTCTATACACATCTGTTCCATTCGAGTAGCCGACCATGATTGTTTGCTTGGATTTGTCGTCGAGCTTTCTTCTCTTTTTCTTTGGAATGTGCTTGTATGCTGCACATCCACACACTCGTGTGTATGATAGATCAGGCTTTCTACCTATCCACATTTCGTATGGTGTTTTGTTCTCCAGCACTATCGTTGTAGATCTGTTCTGCAGGTGTACAGCTGCAACTATTGCCTCGGTCTAGAATTGGCCTGGCAATTGTGCCTGTGCTATCATGCATCTGGCTCCTTCGACTAGCACTCTATTTTTTTTTTCTATCACACTGTTTTATTCTGGTGTGTATGCAGGAGTGAATTGGTGTTCAATCCCCTGTTCTTCGCAAAATCTTGAGAATTCTGTGCTTTTGTATTCACCTCCATTGTCAGATCTAAGGATCTATATCCTTTTTGAGATGTGTTGCTCTGCGAATGCCAAGAACTTCTTGAAAGAATCAAATACTTCAGATTTCTTCTTCAAGTAGTAGATCGTGGTCATTCGGTTGTAATCATCTATGAATCTGTTTTTATCAGTCCACACACATCAGAGTGGACAAGCTCAAGAACTTCCTTGGTTCTTCTTCCTTCGTGTGTGATTCCGATGTTGCTTGTCTTTCTGACAAGCTTCGCAGAACTCAGCCTCGGGCCTTGATATTTTGAGACCTGTGACAATGTCCTTTGTGCTCATGTCGTACAGGCTCCGCATGTTCAGATGATACATTCTTCTATGCCAAAGTTGATCTTCATTTTCTGAAGCATTTAATATGCTATCAGAGTTGCTGATTATTTTGGCCTGGTAGAGGTTTCCTTCTCTGCATCCTACCGTCAGCAACTTGTTTGTCGTCTTCTCGATCATACGGCAAGTGTTGCCGTCAAACAAAACTTGAATGCCTAGATCTGTCATCTTGGAGACAGATAGCATATCCTTTCTGAGTGAGGGCACATAGAGTGCTCCTGGCAACTCTGCTTGGCCTGATAGTGTTCGTAGCTGTAGAGAGCCGATGCCCTTGATATCGTGTCTGCTTCCATCGCCTAGAAGCACCGCTCTGTCATGTTTGAGTTCTCAAAAGTTGATCAAGATCTTCTTGTTGCAAGTTATGTGAGATGTTGCTCCTGAATCGATGACCACATCGTATCATGTTCGGAGTGGCTTGTCAAAGCTTTGTCGAGTATCGTGAAAGCTTCGTCACCTCTTTCTACATCTTTAGATGACTCTGCAATGTTTTCCTTTTCAGCTTTGTTTTTTCTTTTTGGGTTGAATCTGCAGTTGTATGCAAAATGCCCTTTCTTCTTGCAGTGCATGCAAGGTATTGCTGGATTGAACCATCATTTGTTGGACGTATGGCCTGGTTTGTGGTAGTGATCGCAAGAAGAAGATTGTTGATTCGAGGACTTCGTCTTCTCAAATCTTGGCTTGTTTTTGTTCTTCTTCTTTCCTTTCATGCTTCTTGGTTTCCAAGGGGAGGCTCGAACCTGGGACCAAAGAAACTTTGGATGCCAAGCCAACCAACTGAGCCAACCCCGTTGGGTTTCTTTCCTTTCATGAAGAGAGCCTTCTCTTAATCACTGCTTCCCTCTTCTTCATCCCCCATCAGTCTCCCATCAGCGACAAGACTGACCGCTTTGTCGAATGTCATTTCTGGTAGACTCAGTATGAGCATTCCCAGCAGCTGATAGGACGTCGGTAGAGACTTCATGAAGTACATCAGTTGCTGTGGTGCTGGGACCTGGTGCTCCTGTTCTGATGCAGCGAGTTGAGCGAAGATCGTTCTGATCTTCTCAACGTGCTGATCCAACTGGTTGCCATCCCACCATATTGATTGCAGCTGATTGTGAAGGTGCATGACTGAAGCTGCAGTCCTCACTTCATACTTCTGCTTTAATCTTTCTCACGGTGCATGGCTGCTTTCGCAGTCTTCAATCTGCATGAGTAGATCTTCATTTATGGATGAAACGATGATTGTCATTGCGTGCTCATCCTTTCTGATCCATTCAGCTCTCCTCGGGTCTCCCTCTGGAGGCTGCACCTCTGAGAGCTCGGTCACTGACCAGATGCCTTCGCCCTTCAGGAGTGGTTTGATTTTGAATTTCCAAATTCTGTAATTTGCACCATCGAGACTAATTGCTACTCTGGTCTGGATTGTCATAGCCATATTGTGTTGTCTGAAAAAATCACTGCTAGGATATCAGTAGTAATAACCTATTGGCTCTGATACCATGTCGTAGAAGGCCAGATCGTTTCGTGTTCGTCTTCTCCTTCTCTTTTTGCGAACAATTTTCTTTCTTTGAATTTTCTTTTCGTGCGAAAGCCCTTACAGGATCCCAAACACTCGACTACGCATCACATAACATATTTTATTCTGGCAATCAAGACAAAGAGGTACACGAAAATAGAGCGACTATATTGTCAGTTTGGTTTTGGAGCGAGATCGTCAATGTCTCGTTCGTTGGCGGAGTGACACTTTGCTCTTACATTGTGTTCTGCTCATTGGCAGACTTTCATTCACAGCTATGGCGTCTTTTCTTTCTTACTCTATTCGCTACGTTTCTCTCTATCTCTTACAGATCTCTGTATTCACATATTTCTCTATCCTTATGATCCAGAGAGGATCGTTTATACCTCCACTATGTGGAGTTTACAAGATAGCTAAACGTCGAATTACCAAACTAGTTAACGCTAATAAACTAGTTAGTTAGTCTTCATCGTTGCTACTCATTTCAGCTGGGCGTGAAGCCCGTTGAGCTGCCAGCTGGCAGCGCGAAAGATCTTTTTTTGTTTGATTCGTAATCTCCCATTTGCTTTCGTTCTTTTTGTTTCTTTTCATAGTTTTCGTTTTGAATCCCTTTTGTGGTTTGAGGTCTTGGATGTGTGTTTGCGATTCGCGAATGATTCGCGAACCATTCGTGCTTCGAGTCAAAGATTGACTGTCGTGAATCGTTCTTGTTTGACCTTCGTGTCTTGTTCGTGCTGCAACAAAGTTGCAAGAGTTCACCATTTCTGACAATCCTTCCACTCAAGTTTGTTGAATTTCACACGTGTGGACTGTCCACTACACATGTACTTGTGATCTCCTAAGGTGTGTAGATGCACCAAGATCAAGACTAGATTGAGATTCAAGATCAATCTTGAATCCTATGGCAAAAACACACTACTACATGCATTCAATCACTTCCAACTCTCACTCACACGTGTGGGAAGTATTCAAAAAATAATCTAAGTAAAAACAAGCTGCTCTCCTCGAGTAGAGAGAGAAAATGCATCATGAGCTCTCGGGTAGAGAGAGAAAGCTAGAAATCCAATAACTCACAAAATCCATGAAATCACCAAATCAATTGACTTCAAAATGAGGAGTACAATGATACTAGTAGGTCCACGAGCTACCACTATGCTTAACTATGATTGGACCATATTTTGTCACCTCTTGATCCTATTGGATCATTGATCTATGCACCTCTTAATTCTATTGGACTATATTCAAGCACACCTCAATTTCCTATTGGACCTCACAAGGTTCCACCTCTAAATCCTATTGGACCTCTTGGAATTCATCAAACAAAAACTTTACACTTGTCTACACTCTAATTAGCAAGTGTTTAGCCTTTTACTCTATTTTGGCTCAATAGTGGCATTACAAGTAGAAATGCATAATTTGCCATCTATGCCAAATTTATTCCTATCAACATCCTACACCTAGATGCTTGATGAAATATGGGATTATTGGCAAGAGCTTGGGCCGAGATGTTATCACACTTGATCATTGGTAGATCATCCTCCTTGATGCACTTTAGTTCCATTAATAACCTCTTGATCCAAAGCACTTCTTCGGTAGTTGTAGTGAGTGCTTTGTACTCGGCCTCACATGAAGAGAGAGATATAGTATCTTGCTTTTTGGAAAGCCAAGATATTAGATTGCCTCCAAGAAAGATAGTGTATGCACTAATAGACTTTCGATCCATCTTGTCACTTGCAAAGTCCGAATCCGAGTAGCCAATAATGGATAGATCTTCACTTTTATAGAGTAGACCATAATCACAAGATGAAGATACATATCTTAGAATCCTCTTGGCTATCTTCCAATGATGGATCTTAGGATCTTGCATAAATTGACTCAATTTGTGCACACAAAAACTAAGATCGGGCCTAGTAATGGTAAGCCAAATCAAGGAGCCTACGAGACTCCTAAAAAGTGTGATGTCCTCAAAGGATCTTTCATCACCTTTATTAGGATCTTTTACAAATTGCTCCATTGGAGTATCTATGCTCTTAGAATTTTCCATATGGAATTTTTTCAACATAGAGTGAGCATATCTAGATTGGCATATAAAGACATGATTTTCATACAAATCAATTTCTAGGCCTAGGATGTAATGTATCTCTCCTAGATCTTGCATTTTAAACTCACATCCAAGTGCTAGCTTGGTTTCATCAACTAGCTTGATACAACTTCCACAAAGAATAATGTCATCAACATAAATTAGAAGAATGACAATATTGCTATCAACAAACTTTAGATACATGGAAGGATCATAGTCACTAAGAGTAGATCCTAGTGAGATAAGAAAAGAGTTAAGTCTTGAATACCATGATCTTGGTGCTTGCTTGAGTCCATAAAGACTTTTAAAGAGCAAGCACACTTTGGACTCATCCTTGATGAATCCTTGAGGTTGTTCCATATAGATCTCCTCCTCAAGATAACCATTTAGAAAAGCATTGGATACATCTAATTGGAACACCTTCCACTTGAAAAAACAAGCAAGAGAAATAAGAATTCTTATTGTCACCATCTTTGCAACGGGTGCAAAGGTCTCCTCATTAGACCATGGATTTGAGCAAATCCTTTGGCACATAATCTTGCTTTATGCTTGTTGATGGTGCCATCATGATCGAACTTGATCCGAAATACCCACTTGCAACCAATCACATGCTTGTTGGAAGGAGGATCCACAAGCTCCCAAGTATTGTTGGTGATCAATGCATCATACTCTTGCTTCATGGCATCATACCACTCCTTGGTATTGAGTTCCTCTTGTACATTCTTTGGCTCTTCATGAGAGACATAAAAAACATAATTAGTGGAATCAAGATCCACTTGTTTTCCTTTGTCAACATATGAGAGCCTCTTAGGCTCGGATCTATCTCTCATGGATCTTCTTGGTGAAAAAATCCGAGGAGAGTCTTCTTCAATTCTCGACCCCATCACATCATGATTGTCTTCAAAATCAATAATTGATGATGCATCCATAGATTTCTTGATCTCGGCCTCTTCAAATGATGAGTGTTGATCTTCATGAAAGACAACATCTCTACTTTCAACAACTTGAGAAGTAGAGAGTATAAAGACTCTATAGGCCTTCTTGGTGGATGAGTATCCAACCATGATCCCTTTGCATGCACTAGGATCTTCCTTCTTCCTTGTTTCCAAGGGAATATGGACAAAGCATAAGCATCCAAAAACTCTAAGGTGATCAACCTTAGGCTTCTTCAAAAATAAGATTTCATATGGTGACTCTCCTCCAAGAGCTATATGTGGGAGCCTATTGCAAAGATAATTTGCACAATTAATGGCTTCTCCCCAAAAATCTTTGGGCAAAGATGCCTCAATTCTCATAGATTTTGCACATTCACATAGAGATCTATTCTTTCTCTCGGCCACTCCATTTTGAGATGGAGAGTAGGCACAAGAAAACTCTCTTTTAATGCCTTCAAGCTCACAAAAATCTTGAAATTTATAGGAGATATATTCACCACCTCCATCACTTCTAAGAGCTTTAATCTTAAATGAGAATTGCTTCTCTACATAAGCTTTGAAAATAAGGAAATGATCAAACACCATAGATTTTGAAGCAAGAAGATATATCAAAGTGAATCTTGTGTAATCATCAATGAAAGTAACAAAACAAGTGGCTCCTCCCTTGCTTGTAGTTGATGAGAAATGCACATCCGAGTGGATTAACTCCAAAGGATGCTTGCTTTTGATAGAAGATCTTGTAAATAACTTTTTGTGAGATTTAGCAATAGCACAAGCCTCACAAGGCTTGATCTTCTTGGAGAATGACTTTGGCAAGCCAATAGCTTTGGACTCTTTGATTATAGAGAGCATGGATTTGTAGTTGGGATGTCCCAACCTCCTATGCCATAATTCCTCCATAGAGAGCTTGTTCACAAGAGCAACATTACAAGCATTCACATACTCATTTGGATCTAGTTTATAGATGCCACCAAATCTAGATCCTAATGCAAGTATCTCATCATTCTTCTTGATAGTGCAAGTATCAACATTGACTTTTACATCAAGGCCATTATCAAGCAATTGGCCAACACTAATAAGATTCTTGGTAAGCTTAGGTACATAAAGAACTCTAGAGAGAGAAAGAACTTTAGAGGATGCAAGCTTCAAGGGAATGTTCCCTATGCCTTCAATAGGACATTTAAAATCATTTGTAGTGTATATTGATTTCTTCACTCCATCATAAGGTGCAATAGAAGAGAAAGAGTCCTTGGAGCTACACATATGTGAAGAGGCTCCACTATCAATATACCATAGGCCATCCTTCTTGAAAGGAGTAGATGAGAAACTAGAGACCATAAGAGATCCCTCTCCATCACTTGCAATAGTGTCTTCCTTCTCATTAGTAGTATTGGCTTGCTTGAGTTGATTCTTCTTTTTGAAGCAATTGGTGGCATAATGACCTTTCTTGCCACAATAAAAGCACTTGATCTTCTTCTTCTTCTTGAGCTTGGATGATGAAGCATTAGAGGAATCATCTTCCTCCTCATCTTTGTCTTTGGATTTGACTTTGTCCTTGCTTGAGGATTGTTGATGTTGGTTTTTGCTCCTCTCTTTGTGCTTATCCTTGGCAAAGAGAGCTTTGCCATCATTATGAGTGAGAGAAAGCTTGTCCATCCTCAAGAGCTTGTACTCTTGTCTTGATTCTTCTGAAATTAGCACACTTTGGAGAGCCTCCAAACTTGGTAGCTCCTCCTTAATGGCATAGGATTGGACAAGGTTATCAAATTCACTTCTCAAGCCATTGAGAATGACTTGAACTAGCTCATTTTGATTGATGGAATCACCAATGCAAGCAAGATCTCTATGAATATCTTTTACTCTCAAAACATAACTAGATGCACTCTCATCACTCTTTTGGCTACTTTAAAAGATTTGATTCCTGGGTGTGAGAAGCCTAGAGGTATTCTTAGCCTCATAGATAGTCTTGAGACAATCCCAAGCTTCTTTGGTTGTTGTACAAGTACCTATCTCCCTCAATATCTCATTAGAGACATTCATCTTAATGTAGTGGAGAGCCATCCTAGCTCTCTTTTTGTATTTTTGAACCTCTTGAAGAACTTGTGGTTCTTCTTCAAGGCCAAGAACTATGTCCATCATGTCTTGAAGGATCAAGATGGACTCCATCCTCATTTTCCAAATTGAATAATTTGAAGTGGTCAATCTTTCACTTGGTTCCAACAAGGATGAACCCATTGAAGACATTTGAAGTGAAGAAAACTCAAATGATGAACAATAAATGTTGTTACACACTTTCAATAGGATCCAATAATTGAGTACTATCTCCTCCTATGAAAGATCTTACAACAATTTGTGAATTGATTCTCACTAGCTACTCAAATCTCTCTAAAGCAAGATCTATTTCACATCAAATGATGGAGTATAGGCAAAGTTAGGATCTAACACTCTTAGCACGTGTGAAATACACTAAGAAACTAAATTTGACTCAAATACAATGATATTGCATGAAAAAAATGGCTAAGATCTCAAAACAGTGCCTAGATCACATATAGATGAGATTGGCAAGCATACAACTGTGATTTTGGATCAACCAAGCAATCTCTTGAACAAACCAAATGTGTCCACCCAGGTCTAGGTGCCCTATCTAACCCTCTTCAAAAGCTTATAACTTTTGATTGGCTCAACCACATGGAATGAAACTGATTGCAACAGAAACTAGACAAAAATAGCTTCAAAACAAGCTATCAAGCAAGATAAATGGATCAAACATGAGAGAGAACTTCCAAACTGAAATTGGATGTTCCTCACACGTGTCTGAGCACCTGATTCCGTATAGTACCAGGTCAGACAAAATCAATGTCCATTTGATCTCTTTTGATCCAAGATTGAACAAGATAGCTAGGAAAATGGGCCTCGACAACTTCTAGCTCAAGATTGATGAAATTTTTTTTCACTTGGATGGATCAAAATGCATGGTAACCTTAGGTAGGCTCTGATACCATGTTGAATTTCACACGTGTGGACTGTCCACTACATGTACTTGTGATCTCCTAAGGTGTGTAGATGCACCAAGATCAAGACTAGATTGAGATTCAAGATCAATCTTGAATCCTATGGCAAAAACACACTACTACATGCATTCAATCACTTCCAACTCTCACTCACACGTGTGGGAAGTATTCAAAAAATAATCTAAGTAAAAACAAGCTGCTCTCCTCAAGTAGAGAGAGAAAATGCATCATGAGCTCTCGGGTAGAGAGAGAAAGCTAGGAATCCAATAACTCACAAAATCCATGAAATCACCAAATCAATTGACTTCAAAATGAGGAGTACAATGATACTAGTAGGTCCACGAGCTACCACTATGCTTAACTATGATTGGACCATATTTTGTCACCTCTTGATCCTATTGGATCATTGATCTATGCACCTCTTAATTCTATTGGACTATATTCAAGCACACCTCAATTTCCTATTGGACCTCACAAGGTTCCACCTCTAAATCCTATTGGACCTCTTGGAATTCATCAAACAAAAACTTTACACTTGTCTACACTCTAATTAGCCAGTGTTTAGCCTCTTACTCTATTTTGGCTCAATAGTGGCATTACAAGTGGAAATGCATAATTTGCCATCTATGCCAAATTTATTCCTATCAACATCCTACACCTAGATGCTTGATGTAAAAAACATAAGACCCCTATATCTAACATAGATAATCTTTTTCAATTCTTCACAAAGTTTCCTATGCTAAGACTCTTCTTGGATGAGATAAAAGCATGAACTTCTCCAAATGCTCTCATTCTCCATTTTTTTTTCAAGTCAACTATAAGTTCTAGAAATATATTTCTCAAACTTTCAATTAATTTAAAAGTGAAATGCACATGTGCACTCGCGGGCATGTGCATGCACACACACACACACACACACACACACACAATCTCTATTGGAGGATTGTTTGTCATGTATGAGTTGGCTTTCAGGATACGTGAATTTTCATGAGAACTTTTGAATATTACTAATATGAAGGTTCTCAAGTATTTGTTACAAGTATGCTTTGAGCTCTCTAATAAGTTAGATTAGAGCTATTTATGTGTCTAGTATAACTAGTCTTAGAGGTATTAATAGACTATTGTATTTGTTGTGGCTTTATATGGAAGGTAGCCGTTATGTGTTTCTAGAGTTCAAAATTTGACAACAGAAAGGTTTCATTTGGGACCTATGTTTAAAACTAGCTAGCAATATGTTTGTTTCTTTTGAAGCTAGTGACTTTATATATATTTATCTCCGAATAAGTAAAGCTTTGATGAGAGCGAGGTGGTAGAACATGGATGCAAGTGGGCAAGAGTTCGTGGGTTGAATTCCCACATGATGAGAACATGAACATGTTACATGGATGTAGAATTGTTTCAGGGTGGTGCAAGTGCTTTCTGACACACCTAACAATGTGCACCATTTTAAGTTATACATTCTAGGAGGATCCATGTTGCACATGCTTAAAAGTAATTTGTGTTCTAGAAATAGATGCCACTATATGCATAAATAGTTTAGTTGATTTGAAAGATGCCAAATTATATGAGTAAACAATTTTTATTTTTCAATTGAGAGAACAATTATATATATAAAAAAGATGGCTTCATACTCAGACATTTACTTGGTTAAAAATTTCTCTTCTTACAATAAATATACATTTGTCCATTCCTTTGATTATAATGAAAAATTGTTGATCACGTTACACACACAACTAATATTTTTTATGTGTTATTGACAAGTTCTTTTTGCTTCACGAAAGAAAAGAAGATAAAATGCGTATTTTCCCAAAGTCCATATGAAGTAAAAAAAGAAGGAAATCTAAGAACTTATTTTTATTTATTAAAATTTAAGAGAGATTGCATATGAACAATCATAATTTTAACAAGTTTGAAATACTTATTGAAGATATTTCTTAAAAATTCATTGAGTTAATATTCTATATCTTGTATATGAAGTCAAGTTTTGCAATAATCATTATAATAATAAGCCAACTTTTTATGAGCACACAAAGTGTTCATGGGATCTAGCTTGTGAAAGTTCGACTTTGCATAGCTTCCAAGAATACTCGAACAAGGAACTTAGATACATTGCTTGTTCTTTTTTTGACATCATGGTCATGCATTTCACACAATGATAGTACGCGTATGCACATGCCAACATAGACAACCCCCCAAAATTAAATCTCCAAGCTGAGTAAGTTTGGTGATTTTGAAACTCATTTCACGTTCTGATGATGGAGTCAATTTATGATTGAGACATTGAGTGAAGTTCATAGTATACTCTTTCAAGTTTCCAAAAGAAGTAAAGGTAACTATGTCAAATGTCTTTACTAGATACATAAATAGAAAAGATCACATTTTTTTCTAGTTATGTTCTTTTTTTTGAGCACACTACAAATCGTTTTTTGCAGATTTATGAATATATTATATGCGCTTAAGTCCCATATTTTTTTGAGAATGTACATAATGTAAAATGCTTCAGAACACCCATAGAAAGCATCAAACATCTTCCATACCATCAATGAAGACTCTCAAAATAAGATCAAAGCTACAAATATATTTAATCATACTCAACAAAATGTGACAAAAGCCACAAAAAGTACTAGAAATTAGACAATCCTTTTTTATTGATGGTTGGATCCCTTAACATACAATATTCTCCAGAGCTATTCAATTCTTAACGCAAGAAGTTTGAAGAACTAGTTGCAACAATAATAAGTCTCTCTCTACATAGAGGTTAACAAACTTAAGTGCTTCTTCATCTTGAACTTTCTCAATGGGACAAGTTCAGGACAAGAAGATTTGTAATTGTAATATGGTTGTAGAACTGATAATAAAAATATTTGTACAAAGAGAGTATAACATAAAGTTACAAAGAGTTCAATAATTTTTTCTTAGGTTGAAAGCATATATGAGACTTTGTTGTCAAATAGAATTGGGAAAACAAGTTTCCTTCCTAATGAAACTAGCCATAATGACAAGATAAATTCATACACTAATAGATACCCCACTAGGAACCACTAACAGATGTATGTATCTTCAAAGGTGGAAGAAACACAAATGAAATTTTTTTGAAGTCATTCATTAAAGAAGAAACAAGAAGTTTGTAACTAATGTAAGCATATAAAGTATGGTAGTTCAAGAACAAAAAAAAAAATTATATAAAGAGAGAGATGATAATAACATGTGTCTTTAAGACTAATCCACATTGGCAAGCAAGTTTTGAATTCCAATCTAGAAAAAAAGTACATTCTTTATAAAATTTCTAACTATAATAATAATAATTACAATTTTTCAATCAATTTGGTATTGTTTTCTCATGTAAGAGTAGTTTATTTAAATAAAATAATGATAATAACACTTAATATTACATCTATATCAAACAAAGAATAAATGCTTTAAGTTTTTCAAGAATAAAATTTTCAAGTATAGCAAAAATTAAAAAATCAAATATTCAAATATAAACCTGAATCAAATAATGAACAACAAATCATAAATGTCAATATCTCATTTCTTAAAGAGGCATTGCAAAAATTTCGAGGAGAAGGATTTTAGAGGAAGGAAATCTATCATACTCAATACAAAAGTTACATGCATGAGAAGAGATGACACTTTTAATAAAAATAATACAAACTTAATTCAAATTTGAACAATCTTTAAGAAAAACCTCTATAATCAAATTGTTCAATATACTAGAGGGAAGATTATATTGAAATTTGTTCCTAAGTGGCAAATAGTTTCACTATGTAAGATAACTAAGAGATCTATGGACTAGACCAATTTAGTAGAGGAAGAGTGAAAACACACCCAAGAATTTTGACTTGATCGTTGAATTGACTACAAAAGAAGAGTAATAACAAGTTTTTATCCATGATATCTAGTTGATCTAAATGAAGCAATGCCATGACTAGAAATGATAATTCAAAAATCTTCCAAATTGACTCAACAAAATGTATATCGATGGAATCTCAGTTAGAATTAAAGTAGAATCACTATGTTACTGTACTGTGGGTCCTATCAGTTGATAAGGATCAATTGGCCTCGCCACAAGGCAAGTCGACGGGACACGCGTCCCGCCAACGGCAACCTGGGTCATGCATGGGTTGCTTGAGTGAACAACTATATGTACAGTGTAATTTCATTTTGAGAAATATAGTTGCTATGTGAGCTTGCTGTGGAGAGTGTTTTCTGTCTGTGTTACTGTGTAGCATGATCTGTGTTCCTGTTCGAAGCAAATTCTAAGTTGGTATCAGTGTCGTACAGGGAGTGTACACAGTACAGCATCATCGTTGAAGAGAGCTTCGGGAGAACTGTCTTCTGAGAGTTCGGGGTATACGGTGGGTTGAAGACGGAAGGAGAAGCACTGGTGCACGGTTTTCTAGTTTATAGAGGCTTGTCAAGCTCAGCAGAGGGATTAGTAGCCTGTGCATAGCATCAGACAGGGAAAAACTTGGTGAAAATTTGACAATTTTGAAGCCAGTTGAACATTGAAACCAAATTTGGGGTTACGGTTTTCCACACATAATTGGTGATTTCTTCGCTGTTTGTGCACCATTTTGTATTACGTAAGGACGGGAAGGAAGTAATTATATTGTCAACCAACCATGGAGATATTCTGAGGTTTATGTCAGAGATTTGTCTACAGACAGTTAACCTAGCTACTTTGTCTTCTTGTCTGACCTTCTTATTGCTTTGTTTGATTGTCTGCTCTTCTGCTTCCGCAAACAACCACGCAATTAAGCTCCATTCTACCCTTGTGTTCGCTTACTGTTGTTGTAGTGCACGTACCGAGGAAATCACCTTCGTGCAGTAGTAGGATCATCCACCACGGTCAATTCCCCGACAAACCTTCTAGTGAAGTTTTTTGGAGTTAATGAGATCTTCTACATTTTAAGCTATTTTGGCTTTCTCTCTCTACCCGAGGATTGATGCTTGGATTCTCTCTCTACTTGAGAGCAAGGCTTTTTTGTACTTAGGTTTTTCATCCACAAGGCTCCACATGTTAATGTACTTTCATGAATGATATATGCATGTTACATAGTGCTCTTGCCTTAGATTTGTGGGGTAGATCTTGGAATTTAATCTATGCTTGATCTATTGTGCAATCACCCACATCTTAGGAATTCAATCACGCGTTTGGGGTGTCCTACACATGTGAAATTTAATAGTTAAGGCCATCATCTCCTATCTAATTTTAGTTCTTTAAAATATTGTGGATGTAAATACTAGAAGTAGATAGATTATGGATATCATCTTGAATTCTACTTGTGCTATGAGCTTATCACATAGTTACATTGGAAATGATGTATATATCCAGCTAAATTTGACAAGTCTTTCGATAGATATCTTGGACCCATCTCTTTCATATGTCTAGAAAGATAGGACAAATTTTTTTCTTCAATAAATTGCAGTATAGCTTTATATATTTGGGCTTCTTCCAAATAGAAAATAAAAACATTTCATTCTCATTGTTATAGTCTTTATGGAGAAAGAAAAGCCAGTAGCCCCCCTTGTCATTCCTTTATTTTCATTGTTACTTTACCCTTGATCAGATGCATAAAAAGATCTCAAAGGGAAGACAAAACCACACCTGTCATGGTCAACTCATTTGATATGCTTATTCAATTTGAATTTTATGTGGGTTTTATGGTCAAGATGGAGGAACCCTCAATGGGTCATTTGTTGCATAAACTTTCACATTTTTTTGAAAGGTTTTAAGATTTCTTTTGAGTTTAGAAAAATATCGATAAAAAGGGTAAATCTAATTAAAATTCTATACATGGTAGGGAGGGAAGTTTTCACGAGACTCTTATGAGAACCCTAGGACTTGCTATTGGAGTGAGTATTTTGCCAAGGACAAGGTTTAATGGGTTACTCTAGAAACATCAAAATTAGATTACTCATTGGTAGGACGATTATCTAGCTTTGTAACAAGGGTGATAATTCTTAAACACACTTTTCCTAGTAACATTTATCATTTATCTTCTTGGAGGGGCACAACTTCTACATTCAAAGCATTCCAAAAGACATTCACAAAGGTCCTATGGCATGATATTGGAAAGCAATTAGATTAGAATAGATATGTTTTTCCAAAGAGATTTAGATGCCAGGGAATTCATGACTTTTAAAAGAGAT